>VWPU01014366.1:4054-19911 GCA_013398955.1 Callaeas wilsoni | reverse complement strand
AAGAACCCAAACCCCTACAACCATGTTACATATTAATGCACTTTGGGATGGGAGGTTGTTCTGAAGGTCATCTCAGAGGTTCTGTGATGGTTATAAATTTTTTTTTCTCTTGGATGATTGGCTACCATGAGAAAGGAAAAATCAATTTTTGGTTCTTCTGTAAAAAAGAAATTCACTTCTGGCTGATAATGTAGTTGTGGTTTTTTGATCCCAAATCAATTAATATTTGTATATCAATTAATATTTGTAAATCAATTCATGTTTGTAGATCATTATGCTGCTTCTGGTGTTGAAAAGAATATATATTCTGTGCTATGGTATTAGTGCTTATCTTTCATCTGGCAGTGAATCAGTGGGAGCTGTGCTAGAGTAAGAACAAAACTTTATTTAAGTGATGTGGAAAGTGTTGGTACTTCACTACTTTACTGAGTGGTATTTTGAAACACAGAAATTCTACAGGAAAATAAAAATACCCTGCTTACGCAGCCCAAATCGTCTTGCTAGTACTGAATTCTTCCTTTCTTTTCTCTTTGATCATCTTCAGAACACTTGATCTCTGACACTGCTATTAGTCCAGGACTACTCTGAGATGTTTCCTACTCCCAGTGCCTGCTGAGGAGTGGGAGGGAGATCTGGTGACGGATCCATCGGCTTCTGCTTGTGCTGCCCAAGCCACTGGAGTGGGCATAGCCTGTGTTGAGGTCACTCTTGGCTTCTGGATAAGCTTCCATTAGGGAGCATCTGAGTCTTTATTAGTAACTACCTATTTGTAATGTACATGTAGAAGTTGAGGACTGCACTGAGCTTCAGGATGAATTAATGCTCAGCCATGTAACACTGTCTTTGTCCAGTTGTTTGTGAACTAAAATCAAATTGAGTTATTAATGGATGATAATGATGAACATATGTTCTAGCATCTATAAGGATACAAACTTCCAGGCTTGAACAATTAGATATTTTAATACCAGCCAACATAAAGTTTCCTGACTATTTGAGGTGGGCTGTCACCACTCTCATCATACGCAGATAACTCTGTACATCTTATGTCCAGAATGCCTATGTGAGTAAAAAATTGTAGCTCTGAATGAAAGTAGGAAATCCTGTTTTGTGAAATTACCACCTCATGCTTTATCTTTGATTATTAAAACTTATTTCTACCTTTGTTCAGGCTTGCATTAAAAGAAATATCTCTAATGTTTGGACAAAAAAACCCACTGCAGCCTAGGATAAAATTTTAGAAAGATGGGAAGACAATATGTTGAAATAGAAAGTTAAGAGTGAGAAAGTATTGAAGTATTGAAAAGTATTGACAAGGCAGACTGTTAATGAGAAGAGAGAGCATTTTAGGAGATCATTGAAAGAGTGATGCAAAACTGAAGGAATGTGAAATGAATTGTACGTTACTTTATTCCATATGTCTGAAAAATCTGAATTGGCTTCATTTCTTCATATTGCATGGTTCCATTGAGGAGTTTGTGTATGTCTGTTAGGGACATCATAATTCTGCCTCAAGTAGGGGAAATAGTCCTATTCTAAATGTCAGTTTGCTGTAATGTTTGCCAAATCGTGACTATTGCCTAGTGAGTAATGTCTCAAGATTGTCTCTCCCTCTTCAGAGGCTGGACTGTGACTGACTCCCATAGAAACTACTACTCCACAGATAAATGTTTAATTATTATTTGGGATTGTTTAGAATCCCCAGATGAAAGGTGTGGGAAGTGAAGAGCGGCAACATGCTGTAGAATGCCATTAATTTACAGTAATTGACATATCCAGCGCAATCACTGAATTTTATGAAGCAATCAATAAGGAGCAAATTGAGCTTATTTGCAGTCACAAGGCTTAGACTGGCTCTCTTGTTGCAGCAGCTGTGATGTCTTTCGTCTTTACAGACAGTGGATCGTGGTTTCCTGGGACAGGCAAAGAATCAGACAGTGTCACAGTGCCTTTTTCACAAGGACTTATGTGAGGAGCATCAGAAGTATGCAAAACATTACCTGTGAGACTTCTCTTTGATTGCTTCATATTTTCTAGCTTGTATTTTGAGAAGGCATTAACTAATTTAATGCAGTGGAATAAAATGAGCTGTTAGAAGGCTGAGGAAAATCATAGTCAGCTTGTCTTTCTGCCTCTTGGCACTGAACTGTCCCTACAAATATTGTAGGCAAAAACCTGACCCCAATCTGAAGTGGGGCATACAGAGGAGTAGAGGCATTTCTTCCTTTTTGAAATCTGCTGTAATAAAATGGAAGTAGGAAACATTTGTTTCCATGATTTTTCATAAGTAATTGCTCAGTTATATATTTCCTTTTTATTGTAGAACCCAGAGATTTTCTCTGGATCTTAGATGTAATTGTTGATTCCATTTCTGTTTGGAAGACCTTCTGGTATTTTACTCTCTGATCATAATAAAGCAGATGTATAAGCTCTTCTTAATTATGAAATAAATCCCAGACAGCAATAGAGACTAATAGTTCAGTACTCTGAGTTGATAAATTGCTCTTTACAATCTTTATAGCAACTATTTTGTATTGCAGCCTGGGGTTTTATGAGCAGAGCTGTGCACAAGAACATCTCTAACATGGTTTATTTAAATCCAACAAGCCACAGTGATGAAAACACACCCCAGCTTGGTTAGTCAATCTGGTGTAATCAAATAGTACATCACTTTCAAGGTTCATAATGGGTTTTGTGAACTCAGTAGCTTCTCATCTAAATGAGGTTTTATGGGATTTGTGTGTCTTTAATGTTAACTGTTCAAGATGTTAAAATGTAATGTAGATGTTAAAATTAAATATAAATGCCAGCACAAATGATTTCAGATGTTACAGTGTTGTTATTGGCTCTTCCCATATGTCATCAAAAGAGAAAACCGCATTAATAAATACCTCATATTTTGCAATATGCAAATAGTTAGAAAAGCAGAGATTTCAACTTTTCTGTTTTTCAAATGGTTTTATTAATTCAGCTAGTTTGATAACTGAGGTTATCATGAATACAGAAACAAAATAATGCACAGCAATTCGTGAAACAAGGAGGGAATAAATACACTAAATGGGGAAAGTACATGCTCTGTCATCTCATCTGAAATACTACATTCATGTACTAACATGAGTTCTTTGCTGCATTAAACACTGTTGAATCAAAATATATTTTTCTGGTTAAATTAGCATGTAACAGTACCTAAACAATCTAAGAATATTTCTCACAGAACCTGTTTCTGGTGCTGGAGTAGTGAGCCTTTCATTCTATGCTCCACCTCGAGCCCAAACACTGCAACACCCATGTGAAGGGCCAAGGAGGCCTCTGAGCAGCCCCTTGGCCAAGCTGTGTCCAAGGAATGCCCAGCACAGCTCTAAAAGATGATGCTGCAGTGTAGGGCCCTTAGGGGATGGTGGGGAGGGGTCGTTGGGGGCCGTGATTTGTTCTGTGAATGCTGAAGTGACTGATTTTTATTATCTTGATCGTGATTACAGTAACTGAAATGTTTCCAACTTTCTCCTGAGTATCAGGGCATTGGAAAGCTGGGAGAGCCCCAGATTTTCCATGTGCTGCTGGCTTTGGGCTCTTAGAGAGCCAAGGTGCTCTGAAGGGATCAGCTCACGAATGGCTGTGCTGGCTGCAGGACCAGAATCATAACAGAGGGATGAAAAATCAATGTGTTATTAACTTTTAAAAAAAGTATAACTTCAAACAAATTGCACTGAATGAAACAGTCATTAGTACATAGCAATGGTGGGCTGTGCTGCTGCATCATGAGGATTAAATGCCATATAGGAGAGTGCCAAGTCTCTACAGAGAGTATTATTTGAGGAAATTTTTCCCAAATCATTCAAGTCAATCAGCTTTTATGGATAACTTGAATACAGTCTGATCAAGCCACAGAATAGATTTATTGTTAGAAATTAATTTCTGGTTTGTGATTGAGATTAAGCATTTAGAGCTTTCAGTCTGTGCTATTTATTTAGGTGTATTGGGTCTGATCAGCTAACAGCCCTGACAGTGCTGTGCTTTGCATTGGTAGCTGGATGGGTGCTGATAACAGGGCAGTGTTTTGGCTACTGCCGGGCAGCACTGCCCCTCTGATGTTCCTTCCCCCATCAAAGAGGATGGGGGTGGCCAAGGTCCTGGGAGGGGATACAGCCAGGCCAGCTGACCCAAATTAGCCAAAGGGATATTCCATACCATGTGACGGCAGCTCAGATATAAAAGCTAAGGGCGAGAGGAGGAAGGGGGGACGCTCGTGTGTTTTCATTGACTGTCCTCCGGAGCAACCGTTACGCGTGCTGAGGCCCTGCTTCCCGGGAGGCGTCCGGACATCGCTGCCCATGGGAAGTAGAGATTAATCCTTTATTTTTTTCCTTTTCGCTCGCGCGCGCAGACTTTGCTTTGCTTTTTCCTTCATATTGTAATAAAACTGCCTTATCTCACCCTCCTGGCAGTGCTCCAGCTTATTCTCCCCTGTCCCAGCAGGAGAGGGGACTGATAGAGCGACTGAGTGGGCACTTGGCGCCTAGCCAGGGTCAACCCACTACATTAGGTAAAGCCAAAATGGGAACCACAGCCATGCACTGTTATGGGTCACAGCCTTTCTTCTCCTTAATGTTATTAAAATGATAACTTGAGAGTACTATCAGTTAATGAGGTAATTACACCACCCTAGGTTTGACCTTGAAGTTTATTGCTCATTTAACAAGAAATGAGAAGCTGAGATATGTCTTTGTTGCTGGACAGATTTTGAAAATTTTGAACGTAATCAATCAAAGCAAAAAGATTATGGTGAATTGGACTCTCTAAATTTGCATATTAATAATGTTGCTGAGAAGATCCTGCACAACTCTGGCAAAGGGTGGTTGTCTGTCAGCTGCAGCACAGGGATCCACAAGCTGCATTTCACTGACATGTCTTGATAGAGCAGATTTGCAAGCAGCAAAAGCAATTAGTAGTGCAAGGAAAGGCATAACTAAGAAAACTTTAGTGCATAATATATTCTCATTTGCTCAGTAGGTTCTGGTATATAATTAAAATCCCTTTTCATCACAGCAACTTTAAACAAACAAATCTAACAAAAAGCCCAGCTTTTCTTGTGAAATAAAAGTTTTCCATTTATTCTCTTTTCTTTGAAAAAAACATGCTTTGAATTCAAGGGCAAACATCCTTTGCTGCTGTATAACTGGGTATTTAAAAATATAATTAAAATAATATCCTCATAATAGATAAAAAGGAATTAAGGTTTTAATAATTAACTATAAGAACATTGGGGTAGAATTTTCTCTTAGATGGCGTATGTAGGAACAGTTGCTATGGCTATTTGGTTTGGGTATTTCTATGGACAATACAGGAGTTTGTATTCTCTGAAACCCCAGGGAATACAAGGAGCAGGTGAAACCAGCAGCCAAATTTGGCTTCAGGAAAAGAAAAATTAATCACACCCTTTTATCACTTCTATTTGTGATGTGATGTAAAATATTCCGATATATTTTTCTGTAAATTTATCAAAAATATTACATTTGTGCTTTAAAAACCCATCTGTTTAATTAAGTAGATATATTGGTTTGCAAACTCTTCAGTAGAGAGATTTTCTGTAATTAATGGCATGGTGAGTTTTTTTGCTTGCTTAAATCAACTGTGTTAGTATGAGCTACAGTATTATAATCTGGTGAAATATGTTATCAGAGGTATCGTGAGTCAGGCAACTTAGAATTTGGGATCTTTTATGAAACACATTTATGTTTTGCCTTATAGCTCAATTTTAAGCATAGATGTCATTTTCTTTGCAGGAGATTGTATTTGTAGGTTTAGGGGCAAGAAAAAAATATGTTTATATAGTCTAACACACTTGTTAGCACAATTTGCCCTGTTGTTAGTTCTGTTACTGGAAACTTGTTGCCCTAGGCCTCCTAGCAGAATATTTCTCTCTTAAATTCATCTGCTTCCTGAATTTATCTACTATGAGTATTTTATAAATTGTCATCCTGTTCACCCCTCAGTCTCCCTCTTTTTTTTTATTTTGTCAACTTTACTGACCATTATTCTAGTTATTTCCAGTAAGTCTTCCTCTTTACAGAAAAAATGTAAACCTGGCAAAAGTGTCCCTGGCTCACAACTGTGCCTAATCTAATCTATATTCAGATCTAAATTGTAAATCATTCTGCTGATCCTGAGCCAATACATGAGCAGAAACAAACTTATGATAATCGCATTTCTTAGTGATGTCATTAAACCCAGGAGTTTCCTTAAGTGGTATAAAACAGTGAACAGCAGCAAGAAAATCCAGTTGAAAATAGTTGTGTGCTTTAATATTGCAGCCTCTGCCTTGAATAGAGATACAGAGAGTATTTAGTCATTCTTCTGGGATTTTAGTCATCCCTGATTCAGTTAAACCATTTTGACAAAAAAAAATTAAGCTTCAGTGAATTAAGTAATGATTTTTCCAGCGTTCTGCAAAAGTTCTTTAATATTATGATTTTGTTCAGCAGCTTGACAGCAAATAAATATTTCATATATTCAAATATAATTACATATACTTAAGACTCAAAGATTTCAGCATGACAGGAGTTTTGATTTTGATCATGTAGCAATTGTTGCAAATGTCTGTAGGGATGGAAATAAAAAGTCTGAGAAATAGAATTCCTACTCTTGTACTTTGACAGCTTTTGGGGTTTGTGATTGAAGAATTGGTTTTAATTGTCATGTTTTGTAGCTTTTACTTGGATGTAACTTTTTCCTGAAATCTGTATAAAACTGTCTTTGGGAACAGTGAATGATAGTGTTTCCTGAGAATATGGATAGAGAAAGATATGTTTTCTAATTACGTGAAAATTAAAACATTTTTATCATCAGCTGCTCTAGTAATAGAGCAGATGATGCAAACATTTACACAAATATGTTTCTTTTATTGTCTACAATGCTTAGTCTGCTGAAAATGTGACTCTATTTTCCTGGAAGGATAATCAGAACAGTGAACCAAAACATGTCAATAAAATTTTCTGACAGCTGTCACTGTCAAAGATGCAAAATCTGCCATGAGAAATGATAAATACATGAGGACCAGGATACCTGCTCTCCACAGAAGACAAAATAGCTCACTGGAGGTTATTTAGTGTGATTTATCACATATAAGAAATTATGCAAATATGATGCAGTTGATGGAGTAAACTCAGCGTGACAGAGAATGCTGTTTCCTGTCCTTCCCCCACAAACATCATCATGAGTTAGAGTTTATATCAGTGAGAACTTTGGCCTCAAAAGCACTGAAATTTGTGCCATAATTTGTGTTGTAAAATTTTATTGACATAAAACATCAACTCAGATATGTTCGGTTTGTTAATGATACAGAATTTTTATTCCCATTTTCATCAGATAAGTAAATTTTGGATCCAAGTGGGGTTCTTTCCTAGGTCAAAAAAAGGACATCATCAGTTTTAATCCAGCTAGAAGGAAGATATTTTGAGTTAAAAAACAATGTGACAGCTGGGGATTTAATATTTGCAATGTGTATTGTAAGTTTCAGATCCTTCACTGTGCTAGAGCGTCAGCTGACCAAAGCCACTTTGGTTTCTGAGTGTTTGGACATTTGAAACTTCCAGAACCATTTCAGTGCCTTTGCAGTGTTTGTACTTGGGAGCTGGACTGAGCTATACTCACAGATAAAGTGCAAGCCTGATGAGTAGCAAAACCAAATTTCTTGGCTATTTTAACAAATTTGGTGGAATCAATAGGCCCATAGGATCAAGTTTGTTAATATTGATCTTTCACTTAGTAAGTCTTCAGCTGAAAAGGTTCAGACTCAGAAGATTTTTTTCAGATTCAAAAGATTTTGACTCACACACCAAATCTTGGCTGCGTATGTGTCATATGAAATTAGTATCAAGATGCACTTTTGATTGTTTTTTTAAAGTTGTGGGGATTTTTTACTTTAAAAATCTGTTCTTGGTTGGATAATCTTTCTTATAATAATATCTGAAATGCGGAACATTTCTTGAAAGTTTAATTTTACTTTGTTCCTTACACCCTTTCTGTTGGCCTGTACAGTATTTTGGGAATGATTTTAAAGTTGTGTGTAAATGTAAAATGTATTGCTATGCTTCAGAAATTTGTTGAGAAAGCCTACTACTGTTATCAATATTATGAATTTACAACCTTGCTATTAAGACAACACAAGTTTAAAAACATGGAAATTACGTATCTCAGAGGAAATCTCTGTCTCTGGTATTGACTGGTACTTGCAAGCTGGTAGCTGGGAACTAGGCACAGAACAGGTTTTTGTTCATTATTCCATGAATTACAAGCATAATGATAAATGCTTTTGAAGCATTAATTTTCCTGTAACATCCTAGATGTTGGACAGAATTTTGTGCTGCCTAATAAGGATTTTCTTCTTGACCACATTCACATACAGTGAGAAGAATTTTATAGCTTATATTCCTACTCCACTGGATAATTCTGTATATCATGAAAAGTTAGCTTTTACAATACAAAATTAACATACAAAATATTTTCATATAAAATCCTGACAGACGTTGGCCAGGATTAGGCTATTGACATATCCGGAATGTCTTCAGTGATCTGGAAGCTAAAGAGAGAGTGGACGAAGTGCTTCAATACTCTTGTTTCAGTGTATTCTCATGCATTTCATGTTATAATTCCTTGTACAAATTACTAGTTTTAAGGAGAAGAAGTGGTATGATAAGGAAAATATTACATTCTCTCATTGCTTTCTCCATCTAAGCCTAGTTTTCAGTATTTAGTCCATATTCATTAGATGGTCTAAGACAGGTACAAGTAAGTTCCTGTTTTGTTTTTTTTTTGTTGTTTGTTTGTTGTAATTTTTTTGTTTGGTGTTCTTTTTTTTTTGTTTGCTTGTTTGGGGGTTTTTTTGTTTTCGTTTTTAAATTTTGGTTTAATTTTTTTCTTTTTTTTTCCCCCAGTTGTTTTAGTCTTTTAACTTTTGCTTTTAACTTTAGCTCTTAACTTTACCAAAGAATTTTGTTTACCCAGACTGTTGCTGCCCCCGGCAAGGCAGATAATAGGCTTGTGAGCAAAGTGGTTCCTGCTGTTGCATTTGTACTGCTGAGAATGTGACGTATCCTTTTCAGTTCTGCTAATCTTATTTCTTGGGGCACTCCCATTCTCTAACTGCTCACTAGGGCAAAACTGCACTGCTCATGACAATAAAGAAGTGTTATCTTTTGGTATTCCTGGCCATCTCTGGAATACAGTAAATTCCAAATAAAGAGCCAGCAGACAACTGAAGACATCTGTTGTCCTCTAATGATAGGCATCTTGACTTACAGTCTGTCATTCTGGAATGACAAATGTTTCCTTTACCAGCACACACTTCCACTGAACCCTGTACTCAAAGTCCTCAATTCAGTCAAATGCGCTTCTGATACAGGGCATGTCTCAAAAGCAAACAAATTATATAGGGTTTTTTTGCGTATTTATGATCCATTCAGATTTCCCTGTTGGTTTTGTAAAACTCCTGCATAAGGTGGGACTTCATTTGTTCTTCAGCAACATGCTTTCTTCAAATCTGGAATAAAGGAGATAGTCTAAATTACAGAAAATCAAGGGTTTAGAACCTTAGAATTTTCTCTAAATTCTTTACATGCTGTTTCTGGAAGTTTTAATACTTGACACTTGCCATTCTTCCACTGTTCTCCCTGAAAGTCCACAGCAAACCAAGTATCTGTAAGCTAAAATGATGCAAATATTTTCATGGGTGATAAGAAGAGGGAAAATAGAGTGTCAAATTGATTTTCCAGTTACTTGTTCCTTTAGAGGTTTTTTTAAATGTGCATTTTTGTCAGTTTTTACCAACAGTTTCCAGCAGGTGTGTACCTGGAGCAAGCCTATCCATTCCACTCATCTCTTCTTGGCTTTAGTATCCCATTACAACAGGATCAAGCCTCTGCTGCAAATAAGAAGATAAACACTTATGAAACATAATTTTAATTTATTTATCCCCACCAAAACAGGAGGGTATAGGCAATTTTATTCATTCAACATAGGTTTCCACATAAATTGCTAGTGAAAAAGAACATATTAGAAACAACTGAGATTTTCATAGATATTCCATGTATCTTATTATAACTGAAATTTTGCTCATAGATGTTCCATCTATCTTATTATCTGCTCCTGTATTTCAGAAGAGCTAACTTATTTCAAGTGCAGTTATGATTTTTCTGAATAAATTGTAAAAAAGTACGCATCATCTATCAAAATGGTACTTTTTATTAGGCTGCTATGCTTTTTCAAATATTTGTTCTTCCATGAACACTGAAGGGAATGCAGTGAAAATAATTGCTAAGTTTTAAAATGAGCTGGATACTCTTTTTTTAGATAAAGCATTTTTCCTCTTGTAGCTATTGGGGAAAAAATCAGGTCAACTATGTGTGTGTTTAAATATGAATTTGGGCACACGTTATTAGATAGTTATTTGGAAAATGTTGTTTCTTCTAATGAATAATTCCATTTGCAGCCAAAAATATTTTTGGAGAAAGACTCAAAATGTGGATAGATCATGTAAGAGGGTGGAACAGAAAATTACCAGAGATGCACTATTAAAAGTATGTTGCTTGAAGAGTGGAAATTAACCACCAACCCAGAAGGGCAGCTAAGGTTGAAACTACAGCAATGTTTTCACAGAGAAAAATGTTTTTCAGTTTTTCATTATACATTTTCTGAGTCAAAGATTTTGCAGTAAAATAATAAAGAAACAGAATAGCCAGGCAGGAAAGTCATATGTGCAGTCACATTAGACACTGTTCCTAATGGATTGGGGACTAAAATTATCCATAAACTCTTTTCTGCAAAACTCATACTTGTAAGTGCATTTATGTTAAAGCTGAGGTGTCTTTTTTTCGTTTGAGTGATGACAGACATCATAAGATTGAGGCAGAGTTTTGCCAAAACTAGGGGCAGGAAAGTGCTGGTACAGAATAACTGGTCCAGAGAACAGTATGTGCCAGGAGTGGATTTGTGGTTGCAGCGCTGAGAGAGAGAGAGAGAGGTGTTCAGGAGCTGGCAAACACATATCAGTGATGTTAAGGAAAACAAGCAATCCATGAGGACTGGTTTTAGTGGACTTTATCAAGGTCTGAATCAGAGTTCTCTCAAGAGTTACCCTGGAAAAGGAGAAAAGAGAAGCTGCAGTCATTGTTCCCACCTGATGTTAGAGATAAGGCTGTCAGACACAATCTTTCTCCCTGTTTGAGCTCATTTCCCTCTATTAGTCACTTAGAACACAAACATACAGTCAAATTTAGCAAGGTTTTTTTTCAAGTGTGTTCCCGCTTGTTAAACTTGAGAATTGTTTTTCCCTTATATACATAATGACTTTCCCAAGGGCTAAAGTACAAATCCAAATTGGATGCACTCTGTATACTCATCAAGAAATTTTGGCAAGAGGCCACCTGGGAGTTGTCCATAGTTACTGGAGTTTCTGCATTTCAGATTCCACATTAATGCTTCCTGGGTATAGCTCATCTTTGGAAGCCTGCACTGAATGAGAAAACACATAATTTTGACAGAAACACATTTTGCTTTCCATCTCAAGGAATTATTTGCAGAATTTCCCTGTCCCCTGTGTGGCATCTCATAATATCATGATTATTTTCTTTGAATGCTTTTCTGGAATTATAGTGAAAAAGGAGTCTAATAAGAAAAAAGTGTCAAGGAGAGAATATTGAGATACCCTTAACGTTCTTGAAATTATGTATGATAACTTGATTGGGCTTTAGGATTAAATACATTTTATTTCGTAACTTGACTGCAATCCAATAACATAATATCATTATATAATGGTTTGCTAGGAAGTGTTCATATATAGTGACTGCTGCTTTTAATTAGTTTTATATACATATATATTTATTTCCTTGAGCTCGTGATACTATATTTCATTTTATGCTGTGTTTAAATAGAATCTGATATCTGACTGCTGCAGATGGTAATGTGCAGTTCATCTATTGTTTGGAATGTGCCATGACTCCAAACCCAGGTCTATAAAACAATAATTGAGTACAACTTCAGAGGAGATTCTCTATATTGTTAATAGCTGTTGATATCTGTTTGTCTTGGGGTGATTTTATGATGATACTTTATTCCCTGATCATGTGCTTTATGCTGAGAAATGTCTGCGGTATTTTAAGATGATCCAGGGGGTGGGGTTGGAGCCTGGGAGCCACTGTGCAGGCTTTCTTCAATCTCTCTGTCTCTGGCCTGGTCGGCTGGCCACATGAGTTACTTCATTGCCTTTTGCTGGATTAATATTCACCAGTTTAGGCAAGAAGCGTCTGGGTTTTTTGGTTTTTTTCCCCGCCCCTTGGTCTGGGGGCTTGTCACCAGCAAATCCTTTTGGCAGTTTTTGTTTGTTTTTTTTTTTTCTCTCCGGCCTGGGGAGCCTGCAGGGCGATCCCCGTAGATGCGAATCCCAGGAAAAGACTGAGCCAGCAAAAGAAGGGACATCAAAATCCACCATGTGAGGAGGAAAACCAACGCCAGAGGTTGAAAACCCATCTACTCCACTCCAGGCTGCTGTGTGAACTTCTCATCCCCTTCCCGGAGACAAAAGGGACCAGTTGCCATTTTGTTTTCTGGGCCACAGGGCCGGCCTGTGTATTTTTTCTTCCCTGGGCATTTTTGAGTTTTTTTTGTTGTTGTTCTGCTGTGTGTGGGTGTGTGTACGTGAGTGGAGGGTAAGTTTGTGGGAGTTCATATCTAGCATTTATTCAATCCTTTTCTGTGCATTGCAGACCCCCCCCCCCTTTTTTTTTTGTTAATAAACAGTTCTTTTTCTTCACTTTCACCTGCTGGTATCAATTTATCTCATTGGCAGAAGAAAAGGGAGTTATTGAAGCCCTTTCCCTTCGGAGGACACGATCATTTCAGGGTGATTTCTCCTGAAATTTGTCTCCAGAACCGAGACACTGTTGTAGACCAATTTTAAGGGAAATAATGTAGAGGCTGTTACTAATTTAGATAAGCAAATCGATCAAATGAGAAATAATCAACTTAGAGGGGAAACATGCTAGATGCTTCAGATTTAAGTGAACAAACACTTCAAAAACTGATGAAATAGGGAAACCCAAGAATGTCCCATATCAAACCAGCTCCATTTTTGGTAAACCAGATACACTTTTTCTGAAATTGGTCCAGAGCAGCAGCAATCAGTGCTCCAAGCAAACACAGGAGTTCAGCTCTGCTCTGCTGATTCCAGGAAAGAAACGTGCTGTGCTAAAACCAGCTTCAGGGGAAGAACTTATTTCTAAACCAAGGAACCAAATGTCTTCTGGGCAAATTGAACAAGGGAAATCTGATTGTCTTCACAGAGTCTGTGTGCCAAATAAATGACCAATGTCAGCCATTGCATCACCAGTCTTCCTTCACAAACCTTGCCATATAAATTCTGCTTTTTGTTCAGTTGGGTTGCTATGGCACTACTGCAGGACAAAACAACAAATTTAGAAAATGTAATTATGAGCTACTACTGGGACCTGAGGTGTCAAAGTTTTATGGATATTGAAACTAGAAGATAACACCTTGTTCCTGTATCTGCTGTGAAGTTCTGTTTTATTTTTCTTTTTGTACAGGCTAACTAATATTTTTAATTGGGACTAATAGGAACTTTCACAAGGTTCACATCATACTCATTTTATTTCATTTGGCAATTCCTGGTTATTTAAAGAAAAAAAAAAAGTCCTTCTTTTTCTCATAGTTTTATCCAAAATTGGGAGATAAATTGAAAAATACTCTAAAAATGTTGTTTAATTCTGTCTTTGGTTAGAATTGTGGCAGCCCAAGAATCTCTTATGATAGAAATAATTCTAAATAATTTTTGCTATTAAATAAAGGGCAATGAATTAACAGTTCCATTTTAGTTCATAGTTAAGTGCAAATGTTTCATCTCTATTAGTACTAGTAATTAGTATTGAGATATGGGGGTTTTTTAAAGAGTCCAGAACTTAAAGAGTTTTTTTATTATTTTATTGTAATAATTAACAAAATGAAATATCAGTTTATAGGAGAACCTTCTGTTTCTTTATTATGTTTCTTTGTTTTGATGGGCCTTTGTTTAGCAGAACAACCTGACTATGAAAACAGGACTCCATGTACCTGTCTCCCAGCATTAAGTTGTTTCATTTTGTATGAAAAGATATAGAGATAATTAAAGGGACAATGCAAAGACCTTAAACTAGAGGATTTAAAGCTTCTGTTTCTGTTTTCCCAGAGTCCTGAAGGACATTATATTCTCATTAACTCTTTGTTTATTCTTTTCTTAAGACTTTGAAGCCCCATTTCTTTGTTAGGCTTGTTGGCTGTATTTTTTTGCAGAAGCAATGATAAATGACATCTTGCTGCTCTGTGGTCAGCACTGCCACCAAAAGACATTTTCAGGGAAGGAATGCCACACATTTGAAATTCTTTTTTCTTCTGGATTCTTTCATCATGCATCTCAAAAAAACCCCCCATTCACTGACATAAGATATATTACAGTCATGATATTTTGGCAGGTCTAACATCAAATTTTCTGTTGATTTCAGAATGAGCGGGACAATGCTATGGTCCAGTTCCCAGCTACAGAGAGAGAAATGAAGAAAAGATGGAGGTAAGAGAAGAACCAGATATTATAGCTCACAGCCATAGGAGATTCTATTTATATCTTTTTCCTTCAGGCTCACAGAAACACAATTAAGATAAATTTGATGGATTAAATATACTGTAGGCATTCTGAACCGCCTTTTTTTGTTTATTTATCCTTGCTTTCTATTAAAGATCCTGCATGCATGTTCTTTTCTGTGTGTGTTTTAGAGCTAGGATTGACAGAAAACCTCTTCCCTGACTTCTTCTTAAATGGTACTCATTAGAGACATATATCTTAAAAAAGGCTTACTTCAATATCTTGGACTCAATTAAAATGTAAACATTTAGAAATGGCATTTGGTTCTTCTCCTAATATTTACTTGTCTTCCCAAATTTTTATTCTCGTATTTTCTACAAAAATACTTTTTTTTTTTTTTAAATAACTTTTTTCTCTTGGCTTTGATAATACACAGTGCAAATAAAGAAATTTCTGCTGACATTTTCTAGGTTAGAAAACTGTGAATTTTCTCAAAACACATTGCACTCTCTCTTATATCTAACATTCTCCATATGTTGATGTTCTCAAAGAGGGACGAGTGGGGGAAAAAATGCTTCCTTTTCTGGAAAAAGTCTGGGGTTTGGAGAAAAAGTAACTACTCCAATAATTCCTTCTCTGTTTCAATGGCCAGGTCTAGAAGAGTGATGTGGGGTGAGTTAGATTTGCTGCATTATTTCAGAGAGCCAGTGCTTGCCTGTCTGTACTGGTTGTTAGTGCTTGCTTTTTCTCCTGGCAGGTGAGATGGGCACATTCAGATTCCACCTGTGCCTGTTTAAGACCCAGCCTAATGCTGTATCACCAGGCTGCTCCAGGGAAAACCCGGTTTCTCTCATTTTCAGGTAGAAAAGATAAAAGTTGTATATTCTCCCATGAGATTGTTTCTAGAAAAAAAAAATCTGGAGCTTTTTTTGTTTGCTGTTGGTTAGATCACCATTCATCCATGCTTATACCTTGCAAAAAGGGGGAAGGGTGGATGGATCTGCTCATGCTTTGTCCAGTATTTGAAGAACTTGCTCCTGTCATGATCTTTTCTACTTCGCATTTCTGAGATTCACTATAAATACTGCATGAATGTAAGAAACACTTCTGTACTTTGTGGCTTTTCACTTGGGTGCCGGTTTGGATGCAAATTTAGGAGGAAAAAATCCGAACAGGGTGTGTCTCTCTTCCTCTCTCTCTCTCTCTCTCTCTCTCTCTCTCTCTCTCTCTCTCTCTC
>VWPU01014365.1:0-171885 GCA_013398955.1 Callaeas wilsoni | reverse complement strand
CAGCCGGGCGAGCCGGGGAGAGGCGGCGGCCCCGCAGGGATGCCCCGCTCCCCGCCCGGCCTCCGCGGGGCTCAGCGGCCGCGGCCTCCCCCTGCCGGGCTCGCTGCCCGCGGTGGAAGCCCGAGGCGTCCCGCAGCGACCCCAGAGCGGCGAGAGCAGCGCCCGTCCTTCCCCGCAGCCTCCGTGGAGCGGGCGGGCCCCGCGCCCGCGGAGCCGGGAGCCGCATCCCTGCAGTGCGCGGTGCGGTCCATCCCTCGGCCGGGGCCGAGCGCAGTGTATCGGCTTCCACTTGGCTCCTGAATAAACAACGCGAACATATGTCCCATATTCGTGACAGATGGTTCAAACAGAGAACTATTTAGTGGTTTTCCCACAGTTGCTACTATGTACCGCTCCCCCGAAACCCAACAAAATGCAATTAGCGGAAAATAGCGTCAGCTTCCAGATTTCCTTCTTTTCACATGTGGAAAATTTAATTCAGGTGTTTTTGTGTCCTGGCTGCAGCCAAACGTGTTAAGTTGTTTCGGGTTTATATTTTTTCTGTTTTTAAAAAAGTCAGTATATGGGTTCCTTGGCATTTTTATCAACAAGTTATTTGGCCCATTTGACTCAAGGAATTTGCTTCTCCTTGCAATAAATTTTGCCTAAAGGAGTTTGCCTCGCCTCATGAGATGGGAGATGATCAGGCTGGCCACTTTTATAGCAAAAACTGGATGGCAGATGGAGCTAAACTGTTGTAAGGTACTTCAAAACACTTATTTAAAAGCTTAGCATATGCCAGGATATACAGAGAGTACAACATTCATAGAACCCAAATGGAAAGGGCTTATTTTTGTTTGCTTTGTTGTTCAGGGTTTTTTTTTTCCCTCTCTTGCCAATTCTTGTTAACAGACATATTTGCATTTCTACCAAAAAAAAGCCCCAAACCCCATGACCCACAACAAAAATAAAACCCAACAAACCCTAAAAAAGCCTGCATAAAGCCTGTCATTGGTTCTCTCAGTGAAATTGTAATAGTGGTATCAAGTTGCAACTGATTAAGTCACAAGTTTTGTGTTTTGGTTGTTTAATATGAAGAGGCATATATTCTTATATGGTCACGAAGTCTATTATCTCCTGCACGTACAAGGATGTAATTGGAGAAACAAAGACAATGACCAGATTTCTGGAGTATTTCAGGATAATTAGAAGGTGCTAAGTTGATGATAGCATTGATGATTGAAGACAGCTTCAGCTTTTCAAATAGCTGGTATTTAATGAGACAAGTTGGTCTTCCAAACACTTCAATAGAAATTGAACTGTGTGATACAGAGAGACGATTACTTCTTCACTGGTAATTTTGACATCGTTATGGCACACGATAAGCTATCTGAGTAACTAACACAAAGGTAGCGTAATTCTCCCGTCATTTAGAAGCCTAAGTCAAGAATTCACAACATTCACAGCAAAGTACAGCAACTGAAAATCAGACAGAAATCCAGGCCACTTTTTACAAAACTGTTCATGCATTAATGTCCTGAATACATACATACACACATCCGTACACACAAGTTGCTTGGCATATGAAAAAGCAACACATTGTAAATCTCTGCATTAATAGTTACTTTTACTGTTACAACACACAGCTTTTGTGGGGTGTTTACTGTTACAGTAAAACTGAAATCGCATTTTAAGTGTTAAAAGCTGAATAAAATGTCGCTGACAGTTCAGAAATAACAAAACAGCTGGAAAACATGCATCCAAAAAGTCTGAATACTATCTAAACACTTCTCTTGCCAGTATTTTGACTCATCTCTGGAAAACTACCACCCAAAGTGAAAAAAGGTTAAAAGGTTTTAATTGAAAAAAAAAGTTCAAAATGCAACCATGTTTGAAAGTCAAGATCCAAGAAGAAAATCATACAGTTGCTCAGAATATGCAACTGCTACACACTCTCTACCAGGACAGTAGGTGGGAGAAAGCTCCTTACAAACCACAAGGACATTTGTTCCACAGCAGAAATTACCTTTTTTTTTATTTTTTTCTTTCTTAGATGGAATTATTTATAAATTTCTGTTGCAGACAAAGCCCCATAAGCCACTCTGTCACTGGAGTCATAATCCTTTGGGTCTTTGCACAGTGTTACCCAACTGCCTTTTACCTGCCCTGGGGTAAAATTAAGTCATTCAATGTTTTGCTGTTGATTTCAGTCAAACCAAGGTCTGCTTTACAATTTGTATCTGTCAATCACTCAACTCATGAGCCTCTTCAGGCAAATGAAGAATAAAAGAATAAGCCATACAGAAGTACTTAATGCAAATATTTTAAAGATATTTAAGCTTTTTTAATGTTCTGCTGGTCGAGTTTTATTAAAAAGTCTCAGAACAATTAATATAGCATAACATATATAAAGTGCAGATGATAAAGACAAACACTCCATTATAGGAAGGGTGCCAACACAATCACCACTGGATTATTGTTTAAAGGCCATTACAGTGTAAATAATGTGGAAGGCAGAACCAACTACTTCAAGCTACTTGCTGCCAGCATTAACTGCCAGTACGTCAGTCTTTATGGAGTTGTATTTACTGGTTTCTTTCTAGTTGGAAGCTGTTATACAATAGCTGATTTTCTTTCACTGAAAACTTTTCACAAACAGAAGACAAAGTAATGTGAATAGTGGGGTTATTTGATACTAAAATTTCAGTAAAATCAATGCTTCAAACCCTTTTCTTTCCAAGTAGGTTGAGGTGAGTGTAATCCCTAGCACTGGGCAGTTTTAAACTGCCTGTCACCTTGCAGCCTGGGCCCAAATGCTCTGAATTCAGCAACAGCATCAAGCAGCAGCAGCTTGCATCCATCCAGGCCATCTGCTCCTGGAGGCGAGGCATGCACAGCGAGCAAAATCAGAACTTTGCTGCATCCAGTTCTACTGATGTCCTTCTGCCTCCTCCTTTGCATGTAAACGAATGGCAGCAAGCTCTTAGGAGGTGTCACGTGAAGAGATGCCTCTCTCAAAGGCACTGGAGTTGTTTTGCAGCCAATTCCACTTGCAAAGGCTGCGATGCCCGAGCACCGCCTTGGGTTGGTCCGGCTGGCAGCGGTTCAGATGCCAATGTACCCATGAGCTGACAAGGAGGCTGAATTAATCCATTGCCTGGCCCGGGGTTAGCCTGCACATTCCCTTTGCCATCTCTGCCACAGACCTCCTTTTAAAGACTGAACCCTGCAAGAAAATATTGAAGTTGGAGCAACAGAGCTCAGGGAACATTACACAGTATTATCTGCAGTGCCGCCAGGTATGTGAAGAGAAAGTATGCTGAGAAAAAGAACAGTGCCATGAACTTTAAATACAATTCTTAGGGGAGTGAAGAGGTGAAGCAAAGCTAAAGCTGAACTAATGAGTCAGATCTAGCAGGTGGGGGAGAGCAAGCAAGTGATGGGAAAAAGTCTGTGTGCCATGGGAACACAAAAAGTAGTGTTTACACAGGAGGCTTTCTTCAATAATGAGAAAGGGAGAATAGAGAAGTTAGAGAATTACTAGGGACTGGGGGAACAGTCTGAACTGCATTTTTTGTCTTACATTTATCTGCTTACCATGAAGTCAAAGTGCCTTTTGGTGGGAATAAGGCAAGAAGGATTTGCTCAAGGCATTAAAGTTTTGTAAAGGGCAGATTAAATAACAGCGCTCCAAAAATCAATTTTGAGGGGCTTATGAAGCCTTGAATGGGCTTTTGCAGCACAAAAGCAAGATTGAGTTTTTACTGAACCTGTCATTTATTTGGGTTTAGAGCTTTCAGTAAGTATCAGAAAAAAAACATAAAACAAAAGCAAAGTAAGCAATGAGCATTCACACAGCACTCAAATAAAAAAACGTGGAGGCGCAACCCAGATTAGTAAGTGACTTAATTGATGCAGAAGTATAAGAAGAGAAAGTCACTGTGTCACGTCTGCCACTCCCCACTCCCTCTCCCTGTGCTTTAATCAAACCTGGTAGTGAATTTCCACAGCTGTTCTTGGCCAGGAAGTTTTTCCTAAACTCTTGTGTCCCTGTCCTCACCAGAGGTTGTGCTGATATAGTATCAAGCCACCTGGAAGGAGGAAAAAAGAAGAAGAAGAAAAAAAAAGAAGGAAGAAAAATAAAGCTACAAAATTCAGGAGAACAGATAGAGAAACACTAAAAGAGTACAATGCAAGACAGAGGTTGTAGTTAAGAAACACAACAAACATAGTGGTTACCCATAAAACCATGAAAATGCTGGTGGAACTGCAGCTACTTGTGAAGCTCTGTGTCTTACAGAAATGATTGCGTTTAACTTTAAGAAGTGATATAAAGGCACAGACTCTGGTATCGGCCCAAACTGGTAAGGAAAGGGTAGTTAGGAAAGGCCAATCCCTGCATCCCTGAATTTAGGGCTGTTTGCTTTAAAAATGGGGTAACACCGCCCCCTAGCCGCTGGTAGGGACAGTGCAGGCCAGCGTGGGAGGGGGCTCCTGCCTCCGCAGAAATCAAGGCGCAGAATTCCATGGCACAAGAGGATCCGCCAGCAGAGAGGCTCGACGTGGCGCAGCTAAGTAAAAGTATGAAAGATGAACAAAAAATGAAATATCATCTATTAAGTAGTAGTAATTCAGGTGCTCAGGAAATACAGAGCAACACAGTTCGGATGCTACAACAGCATCCTTTGAAAATTTCAGCTTCCAGATCAGTTGGTCAGAGCACGGTGCTTAAAGTGCCAGGGTTGTGGGTTTGATCTCCACAGGGACGATTCACTTAAGAGCTGACTCAGTGATCCTTCGGAGTCCCTTCCAAGACAGAATATTCCGTGTGATCCTGTGAAATATGCCAGCAGCATCAACCTTCAGCATCCCCTGGGCATTAGCAACCAATGTGATTCAACCAAGGCTACAGTTTGCTTTGGTAACTTGAAACCTTCCTTTTGTCTTTCAAATTTCAGTGATTACCAGCAGTTTGGTCTTGTGCAATCAGGTTCGATCCTGAACCACAGGACAGGAGACCCTACCTTATACTACATAAAATATATATACATTTATGGACCTCAGAGTTTTTGCAGAAAAACTAGAGCTAGAAAATTACTTATTCTAATTGTCTATTGCTCTAAGAATACAGCATCCACACTGCTTTAAAAACATAACTGCGTGAGCATTTCAGACCACTGAAATCAGATTCTTGATCTGAGAAAATCTATGTTAAAATGAGAATGTTGATATCTTGTAATTGCATACTGCTTCACTTACATGTAGATTCATTTCCCTCACATTTTTAATTGAAAGCGGTGAAAATTCTGTGTCTAGAAAGGTGTGTAAAGGTGGCGAGATTTTCTGTTCAAACATGCACAGCTCCAGTGTTGGGTATTCAGCTTTCACTGTTCATGCTGCACTGGATACACACACACACACAGAGCAAAGCATATTAAATCAGAGAGGAACATTTTGCTTTCACTTACTGTACATATCTTCTTCTAAATTGTGGGACCAAATCTGCCCTGACACCTGCCCTGTGTAGGGAAGTCAAAAAAGATGTATGGAGGTTAAAGTCATTTTAGAATTTAGAGACCAAATGCAAAATTATCATCTTGGATTTTCAAAGCCGTATTTTCTGTACATTTGCTAGAATAGCCCTGACAAGTGAAATAAATTTCTCTCCTGATGGTATCACCAAAATTGTAATTTTATTAGAAGTTTCTCAAAAGGTTAGTGACTCTGTCGGTGTTAATTTCTACAATCTCTGTTTCATCAGCCTTCCTCTGAGGTAAGAAAATTTGGGTATGAAAAGTCACAAGATATTTATATTGGAGGTGAAAGGATATCAAGGAAAAATGGAAGAAACTAGTGTTGTGAATGCCTTGAGAATTTTACTGAGAAACCAAAACTGACTATGCTCAGATATCTGTAATCAGCTGCATGTTGCAGTATCTCTACTAAAGGTACAGCAATATTGGGGGTTTGTCATTTGCTTTGTGGCACTTTTAGCAGGAAGGTGTGGATTTTGTGCCTGGTTGGGATTTAAGGAGGGGCTGTGTGGTTTTGTGAGTTGCTGTTTTTATTTGGCTTGTGGTGGATTTTTTTTTAGTTGGGGTGGTTGGGGAGAGGTGTTTGTTGGTTTGTTTACACGATTTTCAGAATAGCTGCAAAAACTTCAGAAAAAATGAACAAGCTCATTGAGTTCAGAATTTGAACTCAAAATGAACAAGCAGATCAGAATTTGAACTCAAAATGAACAAGCAGATCAGAATTTGAACTCAGAGGCTTAGTCATAAAAGGTATTCAATAAGTATGGGATGATAAGGCAATATTTTTTGAATCAGCAAGAATGTCTCCTTAATTAACACATGGTTTTTTAATATAGTTTAAGAAGAACCTTATGAGGAGATAATTCTCCTTTAATCCAATTGATTATCAGCTGGAAACAGTGTTGAAAATCAGGACCTGTTTGTTCTATTAAAATACCCCATAATCCTATTACTTGGCTTCTCTGCTAGTACTGTAGAATTGTGAGGGAGCAGTGCACACACCAAAGCAGTGAACGTGACAGGCCACTCTGAAAGCCAGGGTCCCAGCTGATGGTATTTGCAGTTTCTTCCCTTTTCTGAGAGCATTCATTGCATCAGCTACAGCTCTGTCTGTCCAAGAAGTTTTCCTGCTTTAATCATGTGGTGCACAGTTAAATCTACAGCACTTGCTTTAGATGGATGGAGTTACCTGCTGGTAACACCAGCAAAGAAAGCTTTTTTGCATGTCTGCTTCTGTCCCACAGTTTTAGTGGCAGGCGCAGTTTGTGTGAAAAACAGCCATGTGGGCTTTTAAACTTGATCCCGAAAGTCATTTACATGTAACTGTATTCTGAATATCCCGGAATAAACTGTATCCTAACTTGGCAGTCAAAGTAACCACACGTGAAGGACTCCACTCTCCTTCTGCCCCTCTGTGAGGGATACAGGTATGGAATTACCGTTTTCTCCCCACAAAAGCCATCCCTGAGAAACATTTCTAGGGGCCATACTTCTGAGCTCAGCAATGGCTGTAGCCATGAGCAGTGCAGCTGTATAACTTGCTTTATAAATGGTAAAAAGACTAGGAATCTTCAGCCCCAAGTAAGGAAAAGAAGTATGTTTCTGATGAACTCATTTTCATAGGAATTTCTGAGTTATTAATTTATGAAGGAAGAAAAAACTGTTTGCAGACAAAATGTTAAGAGAAAATGTAAATACTTTATAGTAAATTTAAAGCAGTAACAAATTACCTATATGCTCACAGTCTGACCCCTCCAAGTTTCTGACTTGTTTAATTATCCTGTAGAACATTATTTATAACAAAATAATGCAAACTTGTTTAAACATGTACAATGATGGCGCCTTGCCAGAATGAAATGTAAGCGTGATGTTCACAGAATTGCAAAAATCCAAAGCAATTGAGATTCATATCATGGTTTCTGAACTTGATTACATTCTAATCTTTATGACTGGAGCTAGTCAGAAGTTTTTTCTTTTTTTTTTCTTAAATTCTTCTAATTCTTAAAATAGTTTCAATATGGAAAAAAAAAATTCAAGGTAATAGTTATCACTATCTGCAAGTTCCATGTCATCACCAAAACAATGCTATTTCCTGTGATTTTTGAATTTACCCTTTTTTTGCAGAGCTTCAATAAAGTTCCAGTTAATATTGCAAATATCAAAATTATATTCTTTCTATAATTTAAAAGAACATTAGTCAACACATTTATGTGCTTTGTGACACTTTTCCATACCCACATTTAATCTATTGTAAACAGACTAAATTAAAGTGATATGCCAACCCTAAAGTACAAATAGCACAAATTTCAAAATGATTGATTTCTGACAGTGCTTGCAGGCATTAAATAACGCTTTTTCAGACACCTAAAATAGCTCACTTTGGCACAGAGACACTGTATTGAAGAAAAGCTGAAAATGTACTGACTGCCCAGTCAATATTAATTTAAAATTGAGGTTTAGATCTTTGCTAAAAGTGAAAAAAAATTTAATTTTTAAAACTCCTTTTATCCCATGGGATACCCCTCTTCCTCAACCCAAATCACCATATTCTTACCATGTTTCAAGGTCTCAATCCAACGCTTTTGCAGAGAAACACATTGCCTTGGTAATTAAAATGAGCAGTGCAATCCTGTACTGACTTCTTGGCAATTAGACATAGTAGAGTTTGCTTTCCATCTTGTGGGTGGACTTATAAATTCAGCCCTGCTCAGGTTTCCAACAGAGACCTTGAAAGGGAGGTGGGCAAACCCTTTGCTCCTCCATCTGAGGTGGTCTGGTACAGCGGTGCAGCGCACGAGTAAAAGCACACGAAGGTAAGAGACTTCCTGCCAACAGAGCCTGGAGTCTGCTTAGCAGCACGACTTTGATATCAGGAAACTAAGGCTTGAAAGCACTGATGTATGTATCACAGTTTTCCTGTGGAATAAAGGGAAAATAAACGTTTGATGACAATAACTCAGACAAGAACAATAAAGAGGCTGGGGCATGTAGGAGAGGAGAATTATGGTATCTAAAATGCTAAAATGAAATTACCTTCAGAAATCCTGTGTTTCTAACCAAAACTTAAAACAAGCCAACTTGAAACGACCATCCTGGTTTTGGCTGGGTAGAGTTAGTAGCTGGTACAGTGCTGAGTTTGGATTTAGGATGAGAATAACATTTATAACACACTGATGTTTAGGTGTTGCCGAGCAGTGCTTACACCATACAAGGACTCGTTTTCTCCACCCCATCAGCGAGGAGGCTGGGAGTGCACAAGAAGCTGGGAGGGGTCAGAGCCAGGACAGCTCACCCCAACTGACCACAGGGAGATTCTATGCCATGGGTCAGCATGCTCAGCATATAAATTTAGGGGAAAGCTGGCTGGGGATTGCTGCTCAGGAACAGGCTGGGCAGCATTCTGTCAGTGGGAAGCAATTGTTTTTCATTTGCATCACTTGTTTTTTGGGGCGGTTATTTCTCTCTTTTTGTTATTTTCCTTTTCATTCCAGTTTATTATTCTGATTTTAATTATTAAACTGTCCTTATCTCAACCCACATGTTTTCTTACTTTTACGTCTCTGATTCTCTCATCCCACTGGGGCAGGAGGAGTGAGGAAGCAGCTGTGTGGTGCTTAGTTGCTGGCTGGGGTTAAACCAGCACAATGACTCAACAGAAAGTTTTCAGCTTAAATTTAATCACACAATTTATTAGGGGGAAAAAGGGCTATTTTCAACTGGATTTATGTATCAAAGATGCTAACAAAAAGAGTTTAGCTTTATTTTACTGCTGCTCCAGATGGTACTCCAAAGGGACTGAGAAGCGTGGGAGAAACCATTCTCTGTCTGTGAGGGGTTTGAATTTGGAAAGTTCTGTATTCCAGGCAATTGCCAACTATTTCTTACAAGGTCCCATGGCTTGTAACTCTGGACTCCTCAGAGACAACAGTGTGAAGAACAAAGGAAAACTAATATGGTGATTTTGCTGTTTGCATCACTAGCAGACAACTAAGCATTTGCGTAATTCACAGAAAATTGCACAAGAGGATTTTGGAGACTGGCAGGTTTAGAGACATAAATTTTCTATAGATGTCTCAGGCCATCTCTTCACTGAAAGATAACTTATCTTTCAGTGAAGACATATATAATAGTAATATATATAAAATATCTTTATAAGATGTTTTATAATTTGTCTTAAAAGATAATTTATCAAAACAGGACACAAGAAAAACAGATACAGACTAGATTTGACCTGACTTATGAATCTGCTATTTTCTTTGACAAGAAATATAAGGAGAGGGACAGACTGAGTGGCAGTAGATTACACTGTCATTTAGTAACCTGTGCTTTAAAAAAACCCCAAAAAACAACAACAAAAAAAACCCTGACAAACATCTCTCAAACTTCAGCTTCCTGGATTGCAAGAGATAAACCTCATCTCAGAACTGACACCAGTGTATAGGTTATGAAAAATAAACTGCACAGTTTCAAAGTACACTTATTCAGAATTCAAGAAGAAATATGAAGATAAACCAAGTATCCTGTTTTTATTAGTAGCAAGAATGATGCTAACCCAATCACTACAAGCATAGATATGGATGTCGATAATTCACAGTGAATTACTCAGTAGATTTTTTTATACAATTATATCCTATGTGGCCTCCAGTTTGAGGATCCATATTTGTGTATAAAGCAATCTTTAGAATTAAATAATATATAAATACTATACATTTACACCTCATTTGATTGTATCCACTTAACTATGACAGGTGATTTAGGAGCCTAAATTGCCATAGGCCCCCTACACATTTAATGAGATAAAGCACTACCACTTTTCAAGCATTTCTTTCCAGGCAGCAGTTGTCAAGAAACCAAAACAGGAAGAAAAACAATGTGTAAATGGATTTTATAAAGTCTGAAGAATCTCAATCATTTAATAAGATGAGACACCTGTAAGTGTATTAGTGTAATACCCAAGGTAGAAAGCCCTGAAAATCCTAGTTAACAAAGTTTGATATCCTTCAAAATGCTTTCTAGATTCTTTGAACCAGACTCACCAATTAAAGGACTTTTCCTGTTGTAAGGTCCCAGGAATTTCTGGTTCACAAAAATCATCAATCTTTTCGTTTTCAAACTTACCGATACTTAAGAAGTATCCTTGACTGCCTTTTATTCAGCTTCATGCTACCTCAACAAATGTAAAATTTTCTTATGAAAAAATCTGAAAAAGCAAACATTGAAGAAATATGTAAGGTACTGAAATAATCTCCTACATTATAGTCACACCCCCTCATACCTCAGGAGAATAAAAGTATGAAAAACACTGGAGGACAGTAGAAGATATTAAAGTAATGACATTTCTTGATCAGTCACATCTTACCAGTCTGCAAGGGCAGACACTTCACAAAGAAAAAAACTCATATACCTTTTCAGACAGTTTATGTTAGGGAGGAATACAATACCTTCCATAACCCCAACCACTATGATTTGGGGAAGACATACTTCCTAATCTCCATCAGGTGATCAGTTTAACCCTCAGCATACAGGTAGGTTATATCCAGTTAACACCTGACATCCTAAAAAATGGCTCCATTTTTGCCTGCTTCTACTCTTATCATTTAGGAAAGGGCAGCTCCTTTCTGCTATACTTTGCACCAAGAAGGAACATAAAAGTCCTGGTGAATGCAGAGTAGAAGGGCTGGCACATGGACCAGTTGGAAACATTCCTTTTTAGGGATTGTAAAAAGAAAGTACACAAACAAGTTTCCAGTTAAGCTTCCCTGGCAATGTCAGTAGATATCCAAATCTTTCTATCACAAACTTTATATTCTGACACATGATCTCTTCACCATGTCACACATACCCTTTATTAATTTATGAATTTCCATCTGGAAGTAGTTCATGTCCCTGCCTCCGTGACCTTGTCTGTAAGCAGTTCCAGAGCTTTGCACAGATTGCCAAGAACCTTCTTTTAAATTTCTCATTTATTCAGAATTGTTTGTAAGTATCTGATCTTGAAATAGTGTTATCCTTTAACATAAAAATTGCCTTCCCCCACATCTACCCCCACACATACTTATAAAGACAACCATATGCCCTTTCAAGCTTTGTTTTGCCAGATAAGCTATTTTCATCTCAGCTGCAAAAACAGGTACTCCTTTCCCCTAACCAGCCCACTCTGCACCTGCTGTGCATCAATGTGGGTCATGAGAACTCTAAACAATATTCTGAGAGTTGTCTTACCGATGCCTTGTAAAGCAAAATTAACACTTTGTTAACCATCTTCACTGAAAATCCTTAATCCAGTGTACCCTGAAACTGCTGCATGGCCATGGCACAGTGATGGCTCATGGTCACGCCACAGCTGATTAATGCATTAAACCTCTTCCCCTCACTATTGACAGCACTTATCAAGACACCAGGTTATACTAAAAGAACATGGTATTAATCCCCAAGCACCTCCCTCTAGTTTCTGTACTATTAGATTTCCATTTTGTCAGTCCATGAGGTCATATATTTTTTTCTAATATGGTAGTCATTCCAATTTTGTGTCATCTCTAAAAGCCATACCCATTCTCCTTCCTTCACCAAGTTCAAAAATACTACTTAAATCAGTGCCAAGATGAGTCCTAGAGGAATTCTACTAGCAAACTCCTTTCATTTTGATATTTTTATTTTTAACAGAACCATATTTTAATATAACCCTTTACTCAGTTCCTCTTCCACCTTCAGTGCTTGCATTAAAGCTCATCTTTCCCACCCTCAGTAACTTCCTACAACAAACAATATAATGCCTTATTTCGATCAAGGTAGTTTAGGTCTAGTGCATTACTCTTCTCTGGGATAATTATCTTATCAAATAAAGATATTAAGTTAGTCTGATACAATCTTTCCTTGATAAAATCTTGTGGTAGTTTTTCCCACTTTCTATTTACTTCTAGGTTCTTGATAATTTTTTTCATTCAAAATCTACTCTAAGACCTTGCTTGGTGTTGAGGTCAAACCATCCCACCTGCATTTTATTTGACCACCTCTTTTCCTTTCCATGAAGATGGGGAGTGACATTATTAGTCTTCAGTTGTATTGAGACAGCCCTGAATTGAACAGATACACATAAAATCCCTACAAATGCATTCAGTGTCAGCATTGCAGGATTCTTCCAGTGCCCTGAAATGGGCATTGTTTAACCCTCTCCATTTTCTGGCAGTAAATAGGCTCTGTTTAGCCAAGACCTCATTTAGGGAAAATTCCATTGCTCTGTGTCTCTTAAGCACCTTATTTTTATTCTTTTTATAATTTTTTTTTTCTTTTTTGCAGCACTGAAAGATATAACAGCATTCACAACCAACAACGATTGCTTTGAAACTGGCATTTAAGATATGTTTATTTTAGCAGTGGAAGAGGAGGGTTAAAAACACCATCAACAGTAGCCTAGATATGATATATTTTTTAAAAGAAAGAGGAGTAGGCCAAAATGTGCATGAAAACACAGTGTGTTTTTCACTTCTATAAAATCTGCAGCCTCAACTATGGATATTAATTTTGTATTCAAAGAATTGACTTAGTGCAGATATTTAAAATATTCTGATTTAATTTTCAAAATGGGAAAAAAGTAATTATTTTAAAAGGAGCAAAATTTTTGCTACTTATTCTGATTCACTTTCCTTCTGTTATCTTCTTTCTCAAAAGACAAGCTGTAAAAAGACAAATCCAGCAGAATTATTTATATACTTCTCACACAATCTGTGAATAGACATGTTTAATGCTTCTGGAAAGAAGTGACTGTAATACAATGAAAATTATAAATTTATGAACATGACACAATTGATAATACATGCTTACTGCAGCTGTGACTTTCCACTCTACTTGAATGGAATGCTTTTATTATCCTGCCTGTGCTCTGAGTCCTGGCAGATGTGTGCCATGAAAATTTGAAAATTCCAGGATTAAAGGTAACTAGTCTTCCAGAAGCATCAATAGGAAGGAATATGGAAGGGATAGAATCCTAACTCTAGGTTCTCTTTTTTTATGCCACCTTTAAAAAAGATGAAATTACAGCATAACACCAGGATCAATAGGCAGTAAAGTTTATACAGTGTTATTTATCACTGTTAAGTCTTTATTAAATATGTACCTCTGCCCACAAAGGGCTGTGCAGAAAGAAGAGGGCCCAGTTCTATAGAGATCTGTTTATAAGACTGGATTTTACAAAGCAGCTTTTAAAACCTGCAGGTAGAACATACCTTTTCCGCAATATCCTCGAGGAAAAAATTTTCTGAAAACTGTTGAGGGTATTTTGAAGGAGTAGGGACAATAGCTTTTTTTTCTGAATAAATTATTAGAGTTGAAACTTTCTTAGAAAACTGTTTGTCACTAAAAAATACCATCTGGCCGTATTTTGATAAGAGGGTTTATGAGACCATGCAGTTTCAGTACAGCAAGTTTTCAGATTTAGGAGATATGTTTTAGTCAAACTGAGACAGCCCTTTCTCAAACTTTCTTGGTCTCGGCATTTGCACGAAATATGGAATAATTTCTACTGCTGCCCAGTTCAGCCCATGGGCATGTATCCAACTCTTCTGAATGTCTAAGGAAGTTATCATGTGTTTAAGAAGGAACATAAAATTAATCTTATGAAAACTATTAGCAGAGAAGCCTCAAAGTTTCATGTGAGAGCTATTCTCAGTATGCAAGACACTCATTTGGCTTTAGTACATACAGTGAAAGTATAAAAGTTATCTCACCTAGCACTAAATAACACTCCTGTTATGAAGAAAGACAATAAAGCCATTTCATTTCAGTCATCTACACATATTCTTTATCCTACAAGTGCAGCATCAAGTAGAAATAGAGCATAAAGAACATATTTATTTTAAAATCTGAAATGTTTTAGAAGGAATAATGACAGCTGCTCACCTGATAATTTAGCAGGATTGTAACTTCTGAGAATAGACTCAAATGGAAAAAAACAACAAAATATTTTTTCTTTAACTAACTGTAAAATTATTACTTTCTTTTTCAGTCTTTATTAATATTTTTCTATGATTAAGATAAAATTTATATGACAAAAAGAGCTACGTTGGCATACTGGCATTATATGATTATAAGAAACATACCATAATTAATCAATTAAAATGAAGTCTTCAACAGACTGTTTAATGCATTTCAATCCAAGATTACTTTCTTGCATGAAGGTCCCAGTCCTCCAAGTGTTTCTTTAACAGCCCTTTTTTTCAGAGGATTTAATGCTACCACCCATCTTCTTATAAGATGTTACAAGAAAATGGATGATTCATTTACATTTCTGCTAATGCAAAATGAAAAAAAATCTCTTTTATAAATGGAAGATACAAAGAAGTGCAATGTAAAAAGTATTTATTCTCTGTTTCTGTTGTAGCTTTCCACTGGGTGCCAGCTGAGGGGTAACCAGTATTGATGTAAAGCAAACTACAGTTTCCCATATAAGTAATTAAGAAAATTTACCAGGAAAATGAAAATCCAAGGCTGTGTTTTATACTGTGATATGCACTCCAGATCTGGAAAAATTTTTTCTTCATTAGGCAAGTTACTACCCTTATGCCAAGATAAATAAGAGCTCTGATATATGTTTCAAAATGAGAGCCTCATTTGTTGCTTATCCAAATAGTACAGAATAGCAGAGTATAAAAGTTTTAGGATAGACTCTCCGACCCAGTAAAAGAAACAAATGAAATATATTTAGGACTCTAAACCACTGCAGCAGAACAGTGTGGATACCTGTACAACAGCACAGTTACCAATTAGCCAAGAAAGCAGGTGCTGTGTGATTTTGACCAAAGAAAATAGAAAACTTGGATTTAAACCCATAAAAGAATAATCTTTGCTTTAGTAAGCTAAAGGGATCCCGCGAAGCCTTTCCAGATGGAATTAAACAAAATCTTGGATATAAGACTCAAACAGAGTTATCACAATGCAAATAGCAGGCTTTGTCCTTATAAAGAACATCTGTTGTGAAGTTGTTTACATTCCTACCAAAGTGGAAAAGGGTATCGCTAATTCTCCATTGCAGCCAGGCATGTAATGGGAGAGTACAAAGTTACTGCTTAATGTTTTTTAATAAACACACAGAGCTTTTCACTAGCTCACAGTTTTTTCACCTGAAAAAACAAATAAGGATTTGGGGCAAAGAAAAACATTGTCATTTCTCATGATACGCATTTCCATATAATTTTCCAGGGATTTATTTCTCTATTTTCCATTTTTTTATATTTTATTACACGAATTTCGTAATCTATTTCCCTCCTCTTACAAGGAGGAAACAAATTCTTGACTGCCTTGCTGAGCACTCTACTAGAAATGGAGAGCTTCCAGCCTGCGGGTCAACAGTTCGCTCTCACTCTTCCAGAGATAAAAACTAGACTGTTCTTAGCCTGGTTTCCTCAGGAAATTTGAGATAGGCCATAAATTATAGGTTATTACCGCATTTTAATGTTTCCCTTCCCTGTTGTCCTGCTCTAGGTTTGCAGAAGTAGTTGAGGTGGTTAAATGGCCAGCAAGAGCAGGAGAACCAGCACAGAAAATGTTCTTGATTTACATAGACAACATTTTATTTGACGTTACCAAGTTACACTGCTTGCTGAATTTTCAGAATTTTAACAAAGCTTTAAATAGTAGAGTTAAAGCCTTGCTGTTTAGAAGTGGCATTATCAAATTAATTTTTAATAAGCCTGTGATTTTTTAAAACAGCTGTTTACGATAAATAATTACCGGGTTTCTCACTCTTTGTGGTTTCTTGCCAATAGAATTGCTGCTCAGCATTACATTCCAAGTGGTTAGAGCACTCTCATATGTATTTTTGTTTTTAACATATACACACACATATATAGACCAGCTCCTCTAAAGGAAATAGCACTTCAGCACTGAATGCAAAATGGCAGCTGTGAATTTATGCCACAGAACAATTTGGTTTTATTCCTTCATGTGAGGTAGAAAAAAGTTAGTCCAAAAATAGTTGTCAAATACAAAGACCACCAAGAGCAAAGGAAGACCAGAGAGATGTAGGTTGGTAAGAAGGTTTGCTATAAATAAAATAGTTCAAAAGTAAGCAGTGTAGTTTGTAGATGGAAAAATAATACTAACAGTGCTTAAGACCAAAAGACAAAATTTATTTGTAACTATAATCCTACAATTTCTAGTTCTTATCATGCATTTCTTATGGAGAAGACCATATTGCATCATTTAACTTATACCCTGCCACTTCTTTACTTTTGCGTCTTATTTTTTGGCTTTTAGAAAAACAATTTATGAAACATCTGAGTGTATATTATTTATAAATAAGTTACAGTAACAATTTTTTTATAGTGTCTTGAAATTACAAGCAAAATCTTTCTTTTCTTCTCCCTACACAAACTAGAGAAGAAACTTGCAGAAGAAACTTTACTATTAGCACAGCAGCCTGATTATGAAGGGCAATTAGTAATTTTGAAGAAGACTAAAAAAGACATGACCAGATTACAGCACAGTGATTAAGATACAGATATAGATTAAGATTAGGATGTACTGATATGACCGACAGAATGAAATTAAAGTCACCTTTCCAGCAGCTAGTGATCTACCAAAGATCTTATGCTTTGCAAAAGCTGGAGTCGAGTGAAGGTAAAGCACATTTTACTTTTATCCTGGAACATTCAGGTTCATGCCATCTCATCCCTTTCTGTGGGAGCCCGCAACTGCACACCTTTGAGCTGATGGCCTTGATCCTGAATCTGAAATCACTGGTATATGTTTCATATGCGTGGTTAAATTTCTATAATCCTGAGTTATTATTGTGTGTAATTTGCCGTGTAAAAATCAAGCACATGGCAAATAGCTGCAGGAGTCAAAAGCTGAGAAGCTTAATGTCAAATACTTGTCCCACTGAATTTTTTTTGGTCTCTGAAGGAAACTCTTAGAGAACTGTTAATCGTGCTGAATGGTCATTCTCAGACAGTGAGAAGTGCAGCTGGAGTCAGACTCCTCTTTCTGAGGAGAGCAGCTCCTCTGCCATAATTAGAGGCGCTGAAGCACCCTCCACAACACACAGTCGTTCCTTTAATAAGTGACACTGAACTCCGTCCCAGCCTACAGCAGCCTTCTCAGCTTCAAACACAAAAGCGGTCAAGTCTCAAAAACTTCAAAGAAAGCTTCTCGTTTTATTTTCTCCTTGATCCACTGACAGAGCAGTTCATTTTCTTGAATTTTGTAAAATGACATTTTCACTCATCAGACCTGTGTAACAAATCACTGTCTCAATCACCAAATGTTCCTGCTTGACTCATCTGCTTTTCCTTTGGCCTTTGGGTAGGAAGCTTCACTTCTGAAACATTTTCTAAATTCACTTTCGTGAACTCTTCCCCCTCAGTTGCACTTCGTGCCGTTTAAAAAAATAATTGCATTTCCTGCAACATAATGTGCTAGTTTCAGGGTTTTAAATTTCATCAGAACCCACATTTTCTTTCTTAGAGCAACGTCTTTCTTTTAAAAAACCATCATTTTATAACACACTATCAGCTGTAACATGGTACCTTTTTAAGAACTAAATACTATAAGATTTTTCCAGAATTCTCAATTTCATTCTGCTAACTTAGAACAGCTTTTTCATTAATGATAAATTTGTACTCTCATGTATATTGTTTTGGGTTTTGATGGTCAAAGATTTTCTAATTTCTGAACTTTGCTGCTGCAGTCTATGCTAAGACAGTATGTCCTCTGAGGAAAACTGTAACAACACAGGACTGTCAATAATCCTAATCTTTTTCAGTGTTAAAAAGGCTGGAAATCTATAAAGTTCCATTCCTCCAGGCTTTTTCTGCCTCAAAGCAAATAGACAAACTTCACATAGTTATTCTCCACAGGGAATGTAGTCAATCCTTCCCAAGACGTAAAAGCAAACCCTGTAATGTGAATTATCTTTTCAACCAGGTGCTTACATTTCCAGGTGTACCATCCAGTAATGCACAAACCAGAACTTTGCAGAAACTCAGAGCATTGTAAATTTGTACACAATTATGCTCCAGAAGAGCCTAAAATGGGCTGTGTTGTGATTTTTGCTTACTGGGACTAACTGGAACAGAAACACTGCCCATTTTACACTCACAGTGAAATGCATCTGAGATGAGTCTGCTCACTGTAGGTTCCCTGACATCAACTTTACCATGTTATCCTGTGTGATAGCAGATTTTAGCCTACTTCCTTACCTGCTCAGGTTAGACATCAGTCTTCAGAAAATAAGTAAATCTGAGAGGATGAAAGAGTGGTGGTCACTCCATACAGAAAGGAACCAGTAAAGAAAAACAGCTTCCGAATGACAAAACCAGTATGGAGCACAAGGTCCTAGAGAGTTAAAAAAGTCAGAGCTGTTTGACTAAAACTCCCCAGATCCTGAGTCAGAACCCGTTTGACAGATGCGCCCAAGTCTGACATGATTCAGTGTCATCTGGCTTTTTCCTTACCAAATAACTTCTCTCTCCTGCTCCTACTGTGCTGCTTCCCTGCCTGCCTGTTGCCATTCCCTGTTTTCCATGTGGGCTCCCCTAGCCAGTCACCCCCATTTCCCTCTGCTGGAGCTTTGCTCTTGCCATCCTTTCTGCAGCCCTCACCTCCTGCTCTGTCCCTGTGTCCCCTCAGCCGTGTCCCCTCAGCCACGTCCCCATGTCCCCTCAGCCATGTCCCCCCAGCCGTGTCCCCTCAGCCGTGTCCCCTCAGCCACGTCCCCATGTCCCCTCAGCCGCATCCTCTCAGCCGTGTCCCCGTGTCCCCTCAGCCACGTCCCCATGTCCCCTCAGCCGCATCCTCTCAGCCGTGTCCCCATGTCCCCTCAGCTGTGTCCCCGTGTGCCCTCAGCCGTGGCCCCTCAGCCGTGGCCCCGTGTCCCCTCAGCCGTGTCCCCTCAGCCGTGTCCCCTCAGCTGTGTCCCCTCAGCCGTGTTCCTGTGTCCCCTCAGCCACATCCCCGTGTCCTCTCAACCGTGTCCCCTCAGCCATGTCTCCGTGGCCCCTCAGCCGTGTCCCCTCAGCTGTGTCCCCGTGTGCCCTCAGCCGTGGCCCCTCAGCCGTGGCGCCGTGTCCCCTCAGCCGTGTCCCCGGGCCTCTCTCCCGAGCCCCGGGAGGCCGAGGCCAGGGCAGAGGCCTGAGGGCAGGGCTGTGGGACCCTCCGGGAGCCCTCACAAAGAGCACAGCCCACAGAGCCCACAGGCTCCAGGAGAAGCCAGGAATGAACCTGAATGCTTTGTTCCAGCAAATACAGCTCATGGAGAAGCAGGCGAGGGAGAAGAGGAGCTTCATCCAACAAGGTCGGCCCCACGGGTGCCATCCTGAGGGGGCTCCCGGTTCCCAGGGGATGAGTCCCACAGCGGTGTCCTGAGGGGACTCGTGCCAGGGAAAGCTCGGCAGAGCCAGGCTGGCTGGTTCTTGCCACCAGCACAATTTGGTAAGGATGTAACTTTTACAAACTGGTTTTTGTCGTCTTGCAGCTAAATGCGACATAAACAGAAGTTATGAAAAAATCAACCAAACAAAAGAAGAGCTGAGCGCTGCAAAAATTAACTTAGAAACCAAGGTGAGCAGGATATTTATGGTGTACATAATAACGAAATACGTTATGTTTACAAATATATAACCTGTTCTTTCAGAAATAGATCCATAAGGACTTTCGAGGAGTGTGCCTCACCTGCCAGGCAGCACAGCGTGGACGGAACTCGCGCTGTGCCTTTCTGCGGTGAAGAAAGCGTCCCTCACCATCCTTCCTCCACAGCTCTCACCCTTGGGGCTGGCTCCCGGCTCTGTTCAGGGCAGGCTGACTTTTGGGACATGGTGTGAGATATCCTGTTTTAACAATCCTGCAACTTGTTACAGCACTTTCCTCCAGTGTGCAAAAGCCATCCCTTGGTTGCCCAATGCCGTTTATTAATGGCCTTTCACAGAAAATATATAGAAAAATTCCCTGTGTTTACTTCACAGGATCTTGAGTAATACACCTAATATCTTTCCGTGAGCTCACAGTTAAGGCTCACAAGCCCTAAGGGTTCTTCTAGGGAGGCCAAAGACAGAGGAAAGTTTCTGAATCTATTTAGTGATTTTAGTACTCTTTCCATTCAAAGTGCAGATGTATTTTCAGATTAAGCCACCGGTTTTGCAGAGTTTTTCACCAATAACACCTGTGGTTGCAAATTATTTAAAAATCCATTTGCTTGTGTCTGAAAATTAAGTCTAAATACCCTCCCCTGTGCTCTTAAGTATCTGTGCTGACAGAATGTGTATTCACAACAAGACAGCATGTGGAGCCTCCTTTGAAGTCAGAACTGTTGGATCCTATCATTTAAATAAACAACTTCAAGAACCTTTGGGAGATTGTCTCATCCAGTTGAGAAAATAAATGTTTGGGGGATGATTCTTGTCCTTCCTAAAACAGTCTCTTCTGCCTTTTGAAAAGGACTGTTTTATATATATATAAAATAAATAACAACATTACTGAGAAGGGATCAGAATAGAATTCATTTACCAATATTTACTGGTTGCAAATTGAGACTATAATCATGCAGGCAGTTATTCAGACGCTCACATTTATGCATGCCACAATCTCAGAGCCCAAAGGTGCTTTAAAATAGTAACTTATTTATCCAACACAGATTATATCTGGATGCTGCTTGTTAGGTGAAGTTCTCAGTAGTCTTACTCATAAGTTTATTTACAAACATCACGATTTTATGTTTATACTACCAATTTGTTATTGATGCATTGTGATTTATAATCAAGGTTTATGTGGTAGGTACAGAAGGTCCCGAGAGTAGAGCCATTATTGTAAATGACTAATGGGAAGAGCTGAAGAACTATTCCTAATTAAATTTTATGTGCTTTACTGACCAGTATTAATAATATTCTCACTGATGTCCACAAAAATACATTTTACTTGCTTGCCTAGTCTGACATTGATTCATTTATAGATAGGAAATGATACAGAAAAGTAGTGGAATAAAAAAATGCATTTCAATCAGACACTATTTAGGTTAAAGATTATATAGTTATTGACATTATTTGAAGTAATTTATTTTTCAGTACAGGAATTAGGTTTACATATGTCTGCAATAGTTCATGTAATTCAAATAATATTAAATAACACTGTTCAGCTAATGCTGTTCAATTTATCCCACACCCAATAACTGCAGTTCTTTATGAGCACACATATCCAACCATGTGCATGCACAGCAGCTGATGCCTGACCAAGATGATGAGGCTGAGCTCAGAAGTTTTTTGACATCTATTTCACAGACTCTGCCTGTGGTCAATCAAAGAGTCCTAGGAAATGCAATTTTTCCCTCTCTTCTGTAAAACCAGGTAGCATGTAATTAGAACCCGAACTATAGCATTTTGCTGTTTGTAGCTCAATGATTTCTTTAAAAAAATTGGTTGCAAATGCATAGGTGAATTTGGCATCCTACAGATGGAGAAATTATACTGAAGCTAGTTATGTCCAGTATTACAAATACAGTGGTGTAAGACCACCTACTCTCTTTGAATTAATATGTAAAATTAATTCTGAGCCAAGCATGTCCTGCACACTTAGCATGCTGGACATATCAGGGATGAGGAAAAAATCTAGTCCTTTCCTTTCCAACTCTCACATTCTAGTCTTTGGTCATTTCATTCCACTATCCTCCTATTTGGATCATAGGCACTTCATCTGTGCCCTCTCCACAATCATGTGCATCATTTAACTTTAAAATATTTTCATTTTTACTGCTGTGAAAGTCAATAGCAGAGTATACCACTCGTATTTGGTCTTTTCTGCTCCTACGTACACAAACCCTTGTGTATCAGCCTGACTATTCAATTTAATTCCTGATACTTACCCTGTGCCTTTACTGTCTGTGGGCAAATCTAACTTTACTTTCCCTACTAATTGCTCTGCGTGAGTCAAGAGAACTTGGCACTCCATCAAATGAATTAGTCTCACCCTTTAAGACTCTACAACACTTAGCTGTTTCCAATTTGTTATAGTTTATCCCACCATATATCTCCACTTGAGTTAGGTGATGATACAGTGGATGTGCTGGAAAAATGGGAAGCCTTCAGCAAATTTTGAAAATGCAGTGGTTGAACAGCATACCCTCATAGCAATAAAATAATGGTTAAAATTAATAAAACTCAAAATAAACTTATGTGCAAAATCAAAGTTTAGGGCTTGGGGGGGTTATGAGCAAACTGTCCATAACCAGTGGGCTAATTTCCATTACCCTTCCTCAGCTAAAATTTCCAGAAATTGTGCTCAGAAAAATATCCCATCCTCCTTTGCATGTTCCATAGTAGCATTGCAGAGTGGATGACATGCACAGCCATTCAGCCAAAACCAGGATGCTGGGCCTCTGTCCCCTGATGTTATTCTGATATTATTGTCTCATTTGGCTTGTGATGAGCTTTACACAATGAGATGGAGGACAGTGGATTATGTTGGCTAAAGGATCCCATGTGGTCAATATTTTTCCTGGTTTTAACCGGGAAAAAATTTCTCCTAAACCTAGCAGAGTTTAAAATGCCATTTTAGATAGACGGAGCACCACTAAAGGAGTCTTTTAAAGGAAGGAGACTTTTCAAAATCTTAGTAGTATACTGAAAGGTTATTGAGGGGAAAAAAAGGGCTGTTAGACTTTTGTTAGTCCAGCAGATGTGCCAGCTCTTTTTAAAGTGGACCAAGATCCTTGTGTACAATTTCAGAGTATATGAAATAATAAAACAATAACCTTACTTTATAATTGTTTTTTTTCTTTTGGAAGGTTCAGCATCTGTGTGTGAAGCAGTTCTACGCAGATATTCTGAAGAAACGTGAAGACTGCTTAGAAAAACAAAAAGCTGAACTTACTAATCAAAGAACCAGTCTTCTTAAAATCTTGGTGTGTTTCCAGCTGTGATATTCACATAGCTCTTCTCTATTGTACAAGAGCAATCAGCTTTAAAATTTGAAAGTCTGGAAAAACTAATGTTTTAAATCAGGAATTTTTTTTATTTTAGCATATGTAACAATGTAAATGTAGATAAGTTCTCGCATTTAATTTAAGCCGTGATCTAAGGTAGTGTACGGTGCATTTTATCTCCAAAGCTGATTTTATGTTCTTGGCTTCATTTTCTAATGTTTGCTATTGTATGACTGAGCTCCAATTCTGACAGATTATTTCCTTTGTAAAAGTAAACTAGGGAAGCCTCGCCTTAAATTGGATTGCCTCATCCACAGTAAAAAATATTGAAAAGAATCAAAAGAAAACCCCAGGGAGGCCCATACCACATTTTAGCAAATGTGGACAGTTTAGCAATCCTGACATAGCACACAATCTCTTTGATGCCAGACACACCTCACCACCTCTTCAAAGGTAGCTACTTACAAAAAGTTTTTCAGTTCTCTCAGATGCTAACCTGAATATTGCCTTCCTCCTACTTCACTAAGGCTTCTTGGATCTGTACATATGAAGAAATGCCACAGAGGAGCAGTCTTTTCTGCATATGTATTTGCCCCTTAAATCACCAGAGCTAAATTTTAAACATTCAGTACAAATCACCAGTATTAAACCTAAATCTTTAGGTGGATATCTTTTTAACTAAGTCATATTTCTGCAGCACCCAAAGTATTCCCAGTATATTTGTGAGTTTGATATATAGGTTATCATTTCTTTTTTCCTATATATAGGGGTAATTTCATTTTATTTCTCAATCAATTAAGATTTCTTAGAAGGTATTTAATATAACCTTTCTCTTCTGAATTTTTTTTTTCCTGAAAATTAAACTGTGGTTTTCTATCAACAATAGCTTTCTTGGTAGTTATTGAAGGAGTTAAAGTAAGTCTGCGTTCTGCAGAGAATTAAACAACACTTTTATTTAGTTTACTAACAATCTAAAAAAAAAAACCTGCCATACTCTGCTGTTGACTTGAAACAGAATTTTCTAACTTCAATAAGAGTGTTGAACTGAAAATCTGCTGGTTCAAGTCTATAACATAATGTAGTGATTTTTAAAATGCTGTTATCAAGAATAGACCCTTCATTTTTGCAGGGAAAAAAGTTTAAAACAACAGGCATAATGATAGAGCTGTAGACCATTTTCATGTTCTTATAAGAAAAAAGTAAATATTTTCTTTACTTTTACAGTTATTTATTGGTTATTTACTTACTTTCCTACTACAAATTTAAGGATAAAAAACAAGAGTGTGTTTCAGTCTGCCTAGCTTAACAAAGACCTTCTTTTTTTTCACCTGAACACTCAATCTTCCTTTTCTTTTTTTCAGGCGGATGCAAAGAGAAAAATTACTGAAGAAGAAGATAATTTTACCAGAGAAGTAACAGAGTTTAACAATGAATATGGACTAACAAGTAATAGAGATCTTCTTATTAAAAAAAAAGTCAAGACTGAAATAAATGATTTAGACAATGAGGCAGCTCTGTTGAAAAATGGTAAGTCTTATATTAAACCAGTTTATCTTGGATTAACACAAATCTATAAAATATAGCTTTGCAAACCAGTAATTTTAATTTCATTCCTCCACTGTCTGGAGCTTCCTTGTAGCACTGAACTCAAAGAGTGTGTTCTGACAGGCCAAGCAGAATTCAAGGCTCTTCTGTTCCCTATCCTCTTCACCCTTTCTGATGTGAGCACTGTGAGGAGAAGCCAGCCTGAAGAGGCAGCTCCCAATGTCTAATTCAGCCAGCACAGAGCTCACGGTCACACACAGAGACTGAATTAGGTTTAGAATCACCTCTGGTTGAGCTCTGTACATTTCCTTATCTTCAAAAGAATTGTATGCACAAACGTCCTGAAGGATTGGTCCTTTACTGCCCCAGTGTAGCTTGATTTTCAGTTAAGGTGCAGAGTGTGAGATGTCTCAGAGCACAGGGTCACCCTGCAGAGCAGTCCTTCCGCCAGGAAATCGGGGTCGTCATGGATCACAGGCTGAACATGAGTCAACGACATCAGAATGCCAACACCACACTGAGACACAAACAGAATTCTGACCTCTAAGACATGAAAATAATTCCTCACTCTATTTGGGGTAGTTAAGCTCTGAGTGGAGTGCTGTGCATCTCATTTTGATCTTAAACTTAAAAAAAAAATAAAATTGTGGACCAACTGGAGAGAATCCACATAGGACCAGTGAGAGTGATCAGAGTTCTGGAGCACATGAGAAGGAAGAAAATGAAAAAATTGTGACTTTAAGCTGTTAAGAAAAAAACTAATGAAAGATGGATATCAGTCTTCAAATTTTTTCAGTATCCTGTAGAAAGGAAATGAATATATTCTCTATACCTATAGTGAACTGAATAAAAAGTAACAAGTGTGAAGGGAGAGTGTCTGACAGCTTAGGAATCTTTCTAAGAACAGTGGACAACTGAAGCACTCTGCCTTAGAAGATTCCATTACCAAAGGAATTAGGAGAGTCCACTACCAAAGGTCTTTAAAAAAAGGTCAAAGCAGCATTTGTCAGAAACAACAGAGGTACAGCTGATCCTGCCTTCAGGAGAAGAATGCTGCAGATGACCCCTCAAAGCCCATTCCAGCCTCATGAATTTGCCATGCAACAGCACTTCCAATTCCCCCTATCTGCTCTAATGTTACTGGAAAAAGACTATCCATTGCAGTTTGCCCTTGGTAACACCTTGTTTCTTATCTCCTGTGGCTATGATACTAATTTACAACTGAAAAGTCTGTATTTGGTGTCGAGTGCTACTTTTAGCATTTAATTTTGACATATTTTGGCAGAGCTGAGCAGTTAAATGATCAGTGGTACCTGCATGGTGACCAAAATTCTTCTCAAAGTTCAGTTGCCATCTCTGTTCCATCTTTTAATGGCACCTTTCCTGAGGCACAACTTATCTGTCCTTTTGTCTGCTACACTCCTGGGCACAGCTCTGAAGGCAAAAGTTGAAGCAACTCGTAACAAGGAAATTATGTGAGGACCTCCAGTTGTTAGAAAAACAATCACAATTAATTCCAGATGCTGTCAATAGTAAGGTTCAAATATATATAGCACTAAATAAACTAAGAAGGGGGTTTTTTTTCAGTCTTGCTGAGAGGTGTCTGTTCTCCACCTATTCAATCAGTCATCTTCCTTTCTTTATAGCTGAATTAACGCTAAAGCAAAACATTCTTTTTATGCTCAGTCAACAAAATAGGTTGAACAGCTTAATAACATTAAAGAAAATATTTTCTTTCATAGCTATGAATACATTGTACAACATATAAGTTCCTGTGAACTGTGTTTTATATGAATTATTTTCATTTATTTTAGCTTTATATTTAAGGTCCTCTTAGCTAACTGAAGACTGGTAGAAGTAGTTAAGAATATTTAAGATTGTATCATGAACGCTAAAACTGCAATGCATTTTAATTTAAAACGTATTTTTTCTTAGAAATGGAGTCAATGGAACATAAAAATGTTCAATTAAATGCACTCCAGCTGCAGAAGAATGAATTAAAGCAGGATTTATTTACTCTCCAAAGCGAGCTCAAAGGTGTGCCCAATAACTATTTGTTATGATAATTATTTCTGGCTTGACAAGTGTTTTTGAAAAATGTTTTCTGTCAATTTTCTTTCCTCAAGAAAAAGGAATCATAGTAACAATATTTAAATTTATTTTTACAATATGTAATACATAATTTTTAAACATGGTTACAACAAGTATTATGGATTCCAATGAGATTTATTTGAAATTTCATTGATTCTGAGGTCCAGAGATCTGCTGAATCATGAGCTGTAAATATGAAAGTAAGTTTTGCTTGTGCTGGTAAGTCATATATGTAAATGGAGAATTTAATGTTTCAAAGAACTTAAAATCAACATAAATATTGTTTAAAATCTTCTGTGTCGAAGGTGATCACAGCAATAGGGAATATTTTGGAACCTGGATTAAAATAATGCAATTTAGAGTGCTTTAGTAGTTTTTTAAAGATATCTAAGTAAGATGTTACAGTAGGAGCTAAGAAAAGCAGTAAATATGGTCATAAACTGGGAAAAGAAGTGAAATTTTCCAGATTGCTATATGTGATTACAATAATAAAAAAATAATTCATTTTCTTTATTTAGATGCCTTTACTCTTCAGAGTTTCATGAAGAAATATTAGAAAATATAAATTTAGAATATGTAGAAGGTCTTTGAATATGGATGATTAATATATATTTATAGGGTAATTCTGATTTCATGTTTAGACCTTGAGAATGCAATCAGGGAGGCTGAAAGAATGACGAAAGATTTAGAAGCAGAAAAAGTCCAAGTCACTGAAAAACCTCAGACTGATCCTGAGTGTTTAAGGTAAAAGCTTCAAGTTAATTAGTTCTTAATTTAATTTTAGGACTGTAACTGCAATCCAGTCCTGGTGGCAAGGAGTATTTTACCTTTGATGTACAATATTCCTTCTGAAATCAGAAGAACCACTCATTTTTTATTAGACAACCCTGATTCCTATTGTTGATTACAGCATTTCAGCCTCACATACGTACCCCAGTGAACTAAAACCTGCAGGGGTCTGCAGGGATGTCAGTCAGACTCAGAGGGAGAACAAAAAGCTGCTGCTTGGGTGGAAGACCAGTTCCTGAGGTCCTGTAAAAATGGTTGTGGTGCACAAAGTATTGATGAACTACCAAGTGCTACTCATTTGTGCTGCCTGGCTGTGGAAAGCCTGACTGCAATGCAATGGGCTGGCCACAGAACCTCCTTGGGTAGCTGGGGCCTCTACTGGAGCAACTAAATGCAGATTTGTTTTCTCTGTGATCTCCACTAGCACTTCCACTTTGCCTTCTAATTAAGCTGGTTTAGAACAAAGTTTTGGAAACTTAACCAAGACAGAAGAGAAGATCTTGCACAGTCTCCCTTAACAGTGAAGATTTCTTCTCAAGAACTGAGTGGTAACAATTCATTTCTTGTCAGTTTGCTTAAGTGAAACATTGGGTTTTCACTTTACAGAAAATAATGTAACTTTAAAAAACCCCAAAAAATCTCCCAGTGCAGAAAGCCCCATATCACGGAATTGACTATCTTTTTCCTATTTTATGATGTTCCAGATGAAAGTGCCTGGGAATATTTAAAAATATTTAATAGACGATGCAAAGGAATTCCTCCTGATAAAGCAAGTCCAAAAGATTCTCTAACAGAAATTAAGGAAAACACAACTTATATTACCATCACTGTGGTTTTTTTCCTATATATCCCTAAGCCTTTGACAAAAATAAATAAATATAATGGGGACTTTTTTTTAATCTGAAAACTTTCAATGAAAAGTTATAACTTTGCAGAGAACCCTGAGCAATCTTCTGAAAGATGATTTGGTAATGACCCATTTTTTGCTGAATATCGGTTTTTGAAAGAAAATGATATATCAGCCCTATTACTAACTCTCTTCAACCTCTTACATGGTGTTGAGACATGGCCAAAATCCCCTCAGCATAAAAATTAATTAGCTCACAATCCTGCATACAGTAGCAAAAAATTTGCATTCAACATATACATAGAAGACACAGTGTAAATAATAATAACAGTAACGATTCTCCAGGACAGCACCTTATAACTCACTCGTTTACATTATTCATTCAATCCTGATATATTAGGGTTTGTGATACATGAGTTGTCAGCTTCCTTCCAACTAACATACTTCCCTTGGAATAGTTTACTGCCATGATGCCACTGAATATCCAAATTTGTGTAATTAGTTTTCTATAATAGGTTTCCTGTGTGTAAGGTACAGAAGTGGCCAACATGATGGTGCTTTTAATCCCCAGCTCTGCCACTGAGATCCCAGGGATCAATCGAATCCATGTGTGTCCTTCTATGCAGTAAAATTAACTCACAGCTCTGCAGAACGACACTTTGGTTTTCTCTGGGTGGAAAACTGGCTAAAACATATTAAATTCTATTAACTGCAAAATCAGCAAGTGTCATTTACAACCGACGCAAGAAGGGTGATGAGATTTTCTTATTTCATGAAGTGCCTCCTTATGGTCAAGATAAGCTAACATTATTTGATAATTGCTTATAGAGCAAAATAAAAAGTGCTCCTACTGCTATTACCACTATCACAAAATGCAAGCCCTTCTTGAAGTCTAGTAATATACTGAATACATTTTCTTTAAATTGAAACATTTTTTCATTTCAGATACTGGAAAAAATTTAGGACAGATTTGCCTAAATCATATTTTTATCTTGCACTTGCTTTTGATCAGAAAAGCTCAATGCTTTATACAGAGAAATAGCCCCGAAAAAGTTAACTCAGATGCCAGAAGCAATAGAGCTATGCTACTTAATTTCCATGTCAGCACTAATAGATTCTGCTTTTCAGTAGAGCCAAGCAGGCAATCCTCATTTGTCTACCTCTCTATGTCACTGCTGGGCTCTTAGAACCACCCCAAACCTTATCAGACTCATACAACTCTAGCAGTTGTTTGGGGTTTTTTTTCAATTTAACAAAGCCTACTCATCTCTTCTTGGTTTGGACTACTGAATTAAAAGAATGACAGGAGATTTAAAGTATTACACACTGTAAATAGTGCAGTATATAAATAGTGCCCTGGAAGGTATCTGATCACTCCCTTGTACCTGCATATCATCAAGAGGATGGAGCTGGGATCTGCACAGTGCTGCACAGCAGGAGAACAAAAGGCAAAAAGCAGAAGTTGAAAGAAGAGGATTTAGAGTGTATTTAAGGAAAAAGCCTTTTTATCATGAGGAGGCAGAGGCTGCTCAGAGAGGTTGCATAGTTTTGGGCCTTCAATGTTCTCCTTCTCCTACGAGATACACTCATATACTTGTGTATATCTTAAGAGTCAATTCTGGTCATGTTAAAATCCATGTGATTGAACCTTCTGTGTCTGAGAAGCAACCCTTTTTAGCCTAACAAGATGAGGTTTTTTATCACCATACAGAGTTTATTGCAAGAATAGAATTCTAGTTTTCACTGAAAAGAATTTTTATTATACATAAAGATGATAATATTTTGACACAAGTAATATGGCTCAGAAATACTTTTTTTTTCTATGAAATAAGCACAAAATCTGATTTTATTTTTTGCAGAGCTGGAAACCACACCACTCTTTAAGTGGTAAAAATACTAGGTTTTATGATGCTTCCTTAGAACAAACGTGAGAGACAGTCAGCATCAATAACCTGATATACGTAGCTCCCAGATCCCCCTGAAAGTCTGTTACTGTATCACATCCCTAGTCCCAGCCTAAAAATCAATATCAAAAGTAGCTGGCAAGGCAAGAATCTTCATTGCAATTAAGTATATATCTAAAAGTAAATTGCGTTTCAGCTGAAGAGTGTAGCCAGCTAATTCAAATTACAGCAATTCATCTTTGATCTGAGAAAAATGCCCTATACCATGTCTGCAGTTTCATAAAATTTCTCTCAAATCCATCAAAGAATTACAAGGGGTCATGAGAAGCACACACCGGTAATTCCAGGAGCTGTTGGGGCTGCAGTTAGAGGCTCGTTCTGATACACTGGATGCAGAACAAAGCCAGCCAGAATCGGAATGTTAAGCACAGATGTAGTTAGCAGGCACCTTGGAAAATGCAACTCTCAAGATACAGGTGCATAATTCAGAGAAATTTTTAAGGAAAGAGGGCTTTTTTTTTTATTTTTTGCTTTTTTCCCCCCAAAGAGAGCTGCAATTAAGATCAAAAGCCTTGTTTTAATCATCTGTTCTGCCAATGCCATCCTCAAACACAAAACAGCAGGAAAGAACTTTGGCATCAGCTCTCTGGAGTCCCATTTCCCTGGCAGGTAGCAAGTAACACCACTTTAGTGGAACAATGCAGGAGTCAAACAGAGACTAACTGATACCAGTAAATTCCTAACTATGTCATTTCACTGTTATAGTCATTGTAATTACTGGATTAATTATTTATCCTCTATCACATTTTAATTTTAAATTTTTGTGTTGCCTTAAGTAAAACAGCCTAGAAATAATTTTAGTTGAAGTTCATTTAGACTAAAACCAGAGCATTTCTACCTAAAATAGATATCTTTCAACCTATTTAAAAGGTAGAATAACGATAAAATGCTTCTTTAAAACCTGAATGTCTCTTCTGCTTCAGAATAGAAGTAGCAGAAGGAAGTGCATGAAATCTGCTTACTTTGTAAATAGTTCACAGCTTTGTATACTTGCCTAAATCCTAAAAGTATAGTATTCCTTCTTCTTCATAATCCAGAAAAAGAAACTCCATCACCAAAATTAGGAAAGAGAAATTAATTTTTTTTTTTCATACAAATCATACATGAAATATATTCCTTAGACCTCAAAAAATTGTTCATGCAAAGAACAGGCTTCCTAAGCCCCATACATGCTTCTGGTGGGTTAATTTTTTTTTTTTTTTTTGCAATTTAATTATATGTTAAATTTTATAATCATAAAATATCAGTCTCTGGAGTAATACATGTGGTTCAAAATGAGTTTTTCAATGGCAATCTCTTCATTGATTTTTGAGCTTTTCGTTTTAATAGCAGTGCCTAGTGGAACTATTATAGCTTGAATTATGTTAAAATAGCTTGCCATTATGAATTGCAGTATGGATTTACAAAAAGTAGATCAAATCTGACTAATGATGCCTTTCTTTGATAAGACAACAGATAGGTTAGACAAAGAAAATTCCAGTGCCATCAATCTAGACATTAATAAAGTATTTGATGTTATCCCACATGGAAAAATACTAGTAAACCTAGGGAAGACATATTAAAAAAATTAAGTAAGGAAATGACTAATAGAAAGAACATTCATAGGACTGCAATTAAAAATTCTGGGACTCAAAGAAGGTATCAACAGTCACAGTTGGTCTTGCTTAATGTTTTAAGTAATGACTTTAGAATAGAAGGTGTTTTAAGACAACAGTGTCTTAATTAACAAACTCTACACCATGTTGAAGAGTCACTAAAAAAGAGGAAGATATAATTATATGCAGTGTAAGTTTATTTGCTTGTACACAATTAAGGACTTCAGTAACAGGTACCTGGAAGCAGAGAGGTCTGAGCATACTATATGAGCAAAATACAGCTATAAAAATCAAAAGAATGTGGACAAGATAAAAGCAAGAGTTATTTCCAACAAAAAACCAGGAGGGTGTAAGAATACTTTGTACAAATCTCTCACCTACTTGTCAAAAAAGATTCATTCAGCCTGGATGATGAGCAGAGCATGGAGACCCCATAAAGCAGAATGAAACAAGGACAATTCCAAATCATTTTTAGCTCTGAGAATATTATACACATGAAGAAAGCAGTACACAATAGAGATACTAATTTCAGCAATAGGGCAGCCATATTAATATACCCAGATTAAGATCTAATTTTCTCTGTCCAATAGAAAAATCAAGATAATTGAACTAGAAGAACCATTGACCCCTATTTACTTTCCCTGCCTTTCAATAGGAATCTTATTGACCCCTAGAAACACATTTCATTTCACACCTCACATACATACTTGTATATTTTTTCTTTCCTTTGTAGCTCATTAGTACAATTCCTATGAAAAATACTCCGTACAGCTTTGGTTTGCTGTCTGCACAAAAGCAAATCTCATCCTAGATGTGCAATTTAATTTCGTGTGCCTTAACCTTTCCATGTTTATTCACCTATTATTATATATTCCTTGAAGATGTCTTGTGATGTTTTATGTATTTGGAAAATACCACCACACTTTTCAAGACCGCTAACTGCTCTTATAAATAGTTGCCTGACAGCATTCACAAAATGCAAGCTTTAATCAAAGGTAACTATGTATTTTACATTTAATATTTTATCCAGGACAGCGAAAGCGGAGACTTTCTTATTTTACTTAAGGTAGCTCCATTGCTTTTAATTTACACTTAATTTCCATTGTTATGTTGTCTAGTACATTCTTTGTGTTCGTGTTTCATCTTCTTGCTAGAATTTATTATTACTATTAGATCACTTGCTTAATTTTTATTATCATTCTGCTCCATCAAGCACAGAATTTTATATTTAATTGTGTAACTCAAGTACTTCTCTATATTTTGGGATACTGACTTCCATTTAGAACTTGTTTTCCCTCTTCCTCAAACAGCTGATAATAGTCAGAAATATATTGACTTCTTCAGCTGTATCAATAGCATATTCTGTTTATTAGTGTCAGCAAATTGTAAATACCAGCAAAAATCTTGCTCTCACAGTAGAAGCATACACATTAATTTAATCCCAGTACTGAACTGACAGAGAATTACCTCAATGTCTTACCTCTACTTGAGCTTGAGACAATAAACTAAAGTCTTCAATACTTTTCTTCAGTCCCAATAAAGTCTTAAAACCCCGATAAATGTTTCACCTGATGTTTATGATGAAACCAAGAAAATCAAGATATGTACTCTCAAGTTATATATAACTTCTTAAGGAATTTCATTTTGTACCAGGAATTCTATGCCCTGTATATCAGTGTCAAGCAGTTCTGTTTTTTAATACACCACAATGTTTTCCCTCAAATTTATGATTAAAAAATAAAATGGTGGTCGTAAACAAAGACAAAAAGGAAAATATGGACAATAATTTTTACTTGTGTCAGCAGAACATAACTAAGAGACAGTCTGCTCCTTCTGCAACTCCAACAACAACTAGGCAGGGTCTTTCACCCCCACTAGAAATAAAAATACTCTAGAATCACATATTAACCCTACCTTCTACAGAAATTACTTCTCCTTTGGGATCTCTTTACATAAAATTATTCTTGGAATGTAAGTTTTGGATACTAAAGTCTTGATCCAGTAATTTGAATCTGTGGATGATATTCAGAGAGACCTCTTTGACAATAACATTATTTTCTTCATAGTTCCATTTACAATACCAGCATGTATTGATTTCAAATCATTTTTCCTCTTTGCCATGTGCATACAGAGCTGAAATTCACGAAGAATGTGGATCAACCACAAATGCCAATGACATTTAATAGCTGGGCTCATTTCAAAATCGATCATCTTCAGTGATCTCCTCCTTCTTCATCTCTGTCACTACTAGCATTCAAGAGTAAGGGAAAATGGGCCATTGGTAGCAGAGCTCAGTCTAGGACAAGACAGCATCCAAAAATGCTGATGTTGTTGTCCCACCTACTTGATTTAAGGCTAGGTTTACCTATTGCAAATATGGCATTTCAGCTCCAGCTGTTCATTAGAGCCTGTGATGCTGTAACTTGCCAAGACACTGTTAGTCCAGTGCAATGAATTATTTTAAAGCTATATTTTATTGTCACCACAGAGAACAAAATGCTAAAAATAAAACAAAAACAAAGGACATGGGGAGCCAAATGCTAATGTGATTTTTCAGATTTCTTTTCCTAAGAGATCTGCCTTTTTTCTAGTTATAAAAAGGGTATAATTGTCAAATTAATCCTTGTTCTAGGAAAAGTTACATCTTTTTCCATTTTCAAAGGTGACAGAAAACCTGCCTTCCATCTAGACAGTATAGTTTCATGAATAATTCGTTTGCACATTCAATCTGATAGTGGAAAGATGAATATGAATATCCTGCTTATCTTAAATGTAAAATGAAAAAACTAAATCTGCTTTCAGGTTAAACATTTTTTTTAAAATAGTTCCATTGTCTCACATTCCTTCTGGTAAAACTTCATCATTTATTCAGTAACTCAGGCGTCTCCAATGCATTAATTTTGTAGACTGCAACCTAACAGACAGCTCTTATTTTGTAAGTATAATATTCCTGGCACATACTGTAATTATCTAGCTTCTAAATAAGAAAGAAGAACTGAAAGCAGAATCAATTGATTAATGTAAGAATTAAACACCACATTTGAATGAATGTCTTTTATCACCACTACCTGATGCTATGTGAGGAATTGTGCTGTCACTACATGTAAAAGTTTTGTAAAATATTTGAAATAAAATTTAAAAATCCATACACAAAATGTTCATTTCAAAGCACATCATCAATAGAAATTAATTCACCATCACAAGACACAGATAAGCAGCTCCTACTGCTTACCTTCTGCTTGTTCTACCCCTAATGCAGACCTAGCATGGACTGGTATCGTTCTCAGCTACCAAGCAGCAAACAGGCTGTGCATCAGTTTTATGGTGTGAGAGACAATGAGAGAGCATTTTCTCTGAGGCCAACAGTCTTTTCCTAAAGTAAATTAGACAAAGTAGGGCTTTTGTTTGTCTCAAGCAAATAAGGGTTCTAATATCACACTAGCAGAGAACATGGAGAGAAAAAATGCAGAGACAAGGCAATGAAGTTAAGCAGATTTAATCAAGATCACAAGCTGATCTTAGACCTTGAAGTGAACTTCTCTCAATGAAATGGACTGAAAATTAACAATGTACTACAGTGCAGTGGAAATTTCATTTCTTAAAGCGTAGTTCAAAATTCCCTTTTATTCCATATTTTTATCTGTTATGAGAAATATTTCTGAAAGAAGAGGCATTTCCTCCTTTATAATGCGAGCACACAGAGCTCATGCTTTTTCCATACTGATGGTAAGATATTTTCTTTTTCTACAGGAACAGCAAAATTAACTTCCAGTCCAGTCTTATTCTGTTATTCTAAAGCTACACAGCAACTAAGCTATGCCTCTATTTAAAGATACAACTTTTAATAAACTCATTTTCTTGTGTAAAAAACCAACTCTCTTTGCACTAGGACAGCTAAAGAGGTGAATCATCTGTATAATAAGGCCAAATAATTTATTGTCTATTATAGTATATAAAAGCAAAAATAGTTGCTACCTTCTGTTACAACTTCAGAAGAAACAAGGTCCTGCTTTAATGCATTGGTTTAGCTATTTAATGACAAGCAGAACATATACTTTCCTTCCTTTTTTTAAGTCTGTTTGTATGTTCCAGAATATTCAGATTGTTTCCTGAAACTGTATTAAGGGTAAACAACTTTATCTTTGTCATTACGCTTTTCTTCTGACAGCCATGAAAAGACCCAGTATAATCTCATCACCCTGTATTTATCAGACTGCTGAAAGCTCTGGCAAAGATTTCTCTGGGCCTACCAAGTATTAATTTAAACCACTGCAGTCACTGATGGGCAGTGTTTAGGTATCTCCTTTTAGAAGGACTGAACGATCTTTTCAATGGAAAAATCTCTGTATTAAAAGTAACCCTTACTGTAGAAGTTTGGAGAACTCCTGGCTGAGGCTATTGGGAAGCAGTAAGTGCTGAAGGATAGTGGGAGCAGTGGGGAAAGAACAGCCACAACGGCTGTGGAGTCTGGGGGGTGTGGAGCAAGGCTGGCACAGGGTCAGGCAGAGCACCCACCCAGCCCAACGGTGTCTCCAACAGAGGCTACGAGATACCCAGGACAAATAAGAACAGTAACATATGGTGCTTTCTAAGTATCACCATTCCAATTCACACAGCTAAATAAAGAAAATGATGACTAATGAGGCCATATATCTTTCACGGTTTATGGAAACAACACAGTCCAGAAATTTGCCTAAGTAGAAAACTTAAATCCTGACCAGGAAAATAGATCAATGAGGCTTTTCTCACACAAGTCAAATTGAGAACTAGGACCAAAGCTGAAAAAATAGTTACCCAGGAGCAGTTCTCTGACCTGAAAATTTATTTGCTTTTGGACACAGACTTAAGAAAGAGTTGGAAAAATGCAAAGATGATAGTTGGGAAAGTGTCTGCGAGACTCTTCAAACAGAAATTGAAATTCTGCAAATGGTATGTCATTTTCATTATATATTTAAGTGTTTGATAATTTTAGTTTTAAAGGTGTCCTTTAGGATGATTAGCAGTGGTTTTAGATCAGCAGTTTTTTATACTGTGTATATGCCTAAACATCCTCTTGTTGCAGACACCCTCCAATATTGATTCCTTTTAGCTTATTTCCAAATGTCCAGGAATATAATTTCTACGGAAAAGGAAAGCACAAAGAAGAATTTAAAGATATACTTTTAGCACAAGAAATATGTACTGCAGGGACTAATATGAAACATTAGTTTATTGAAAGTTGCAAAATTTATGCATTTGGGAGCTAAATTAACCTTTACTTCCAGCTGCCAGTTAAATGGAAGATGGGAGTATGGAGAAATAGGAAAATAATAGCATCATCTCATCTAGTATTTTATTTTGTTCACTCACAAATTCCTTACAAAACTTATTAAAATATGTTTTTCTCTAAATATCAATCCTTACTTCAAATTTCTTGATTGTCAGTCTGTGTCACAATACAAAGAGAAAAAGTATTTTGAAATCCCTTTTGGGAAACAAAGAGGTTTTAAAGGTTCATTTCGGAGCTCCTGAGTGAGCTGTATGAAGACACAGCTGCCACTACCATCAAGCAGAATGACAATCCTGAGAAATTTGCATTACTCACTCTTATAATCAGTTTCAAGTTTCTGTTGAAGTAATGTAACTTACTTATACTTCATTTGGTTTTTCTTAAATTAATTTTTTCAGAAAGAAAAATAAAACAGCTCAATGTTTAAAAATTTCTCTGTATAAAACATGCTAAACTCATAAGATTTCATTTTCTACAATTCCATTCTTTCTCTTTTCCAGAATTTAACACAAAAGAAGTCTTCAGGGAAGTGAATAAAATGTGTCATATAATATGGAGTGCCATAGAAGCAAGTCTGAGAATTTTTAAATCGTTTTACTCACGTTCTATCAGATTTGCTTCTAGTTTTTGTTTGATTAATTCACAGTTTGTATCTGCCTTTACTTTTCATTAAAATAAAATTTCATTCATTTTGAAGTGAGGAGAGGTTTGTGTTTTTTCTTCAAGTTCAACAGCTGTCCCTCTGTAGGTTCCTCTTTGTGGCCCATGGATCACAGTACATGGTAAGCTACACATAAAGCTCAGTTCCTGCAGTACGAGCTCTATTCTTTGTGTACTATTTTTCAAATTAACGGTCTCCTATTTTTAAAGGTAATGTCATGGTCTTATTTGAGAGGAAGAGTGCTATTACCATCAATAACTCTTAACAGGAGCTCTGACTATTTCATTTATTCCTCAACAATGCAATTCTGTAGTGAACTCCCTGAAATAGCTCAGCTCCAGCAACGCTGCTTGACAGTCCAGAAAAGTTTGCAAATCTGCTGAGCTCTAGGTGCCTCCAGAGGTGGTAACCGAGTCTATTACTCAGCATTTGCTTTCTGATAACACAAAAAATCTTTTCTCCCTCTCCCACAACCCACAAAATACTGGATGCTAACTTCGGCACTTGACAGCAAAGATGAAACCTTATGCTAAATGAAAAGTCCCCATTTCTAGAGAACTGGTGCAGAATTTTGGTTGAATCAGAATCCCTATTCACTCAAGCATGTAGGATGTTTAACTGTAACAGCAGTTCCCAACCCCACAGTGGAACTGACTTTATCATTCAGGTGCTTACAGTAAATCCATGTCAGAGCATTCACTCTGCTCAGCCTCAGTCCACTCTGTGGCCACTGTCTCATCACGTCCCGCTGTGTGTGCAAATATTTTCCCATGCTTCCCGCCTGGGGATGGGATGGATAACTGCTCTTCACTAGTTTTTCTGCACCCAGAGCCCTTCAAGCTACAGTGAGTGTCTGTGACACATAAAACTGCAAAAGATGTTTTATTAAGAAGGGAGGAATAAATCACTTTTGGAAGCTGACCAAATTCTGCCTTAGATGGAGAAAGTTTTTTCTCTTGGGACACAGCTGCAGTTTGAAGTTTGGCAAGGTTTGATCTGCAGCACTGGTATCAAAGAGTCTTCTGATCCACTGGGTTAGCTAGCATAATTCCAAGTGGTTGGAACTATCATTCTTAATAACCAGTGCTGTTGGACCTGACATCCTTATAAGACGTTTTTGCCTCTTCCCTAAGAGAGATCCTCTTAGGATTGCTTGATTTTAAACAACTTAGTCCCTCTGACTTCTCTGACATCTGACTTTTAAAGTTAGGCAGCTGCTGCTTGTGGGTTTTGATCAAATCCAGGGTCTACTGCAAAATAAGACAGTTACATATCAAAACATCTACAGGCAGCTAAAGCAGTGCTATTTCTGAGTTTAACTGATAAAACATAAGTCTGGGATTTGCTAGAATGGCTGAGTTTATCTTGATCATTTTATTCATTTAAGAGAACTTGCTTATGTTAAGTATATTTGGCAGTCAACCAGGGAAACTTTCTTTGTAAACTTTGTGTTTGACTAGTTATAGTTACTTGTATTTCCAAGAATCCTTGAATTTCTTTTGAAATGGTCTCATATTTATACAGCTCTTTGGTCCATATAGATTAAATATTCAGATAGGACATAAACCAGAGCTCACTGTCTTACCTCAAATGTATGTTTGAAATGTTGGTTTCAGTGGAACAAGCAATAGCATCCAAAAACTATCAATTAATACTATAAGTTAATGTCCCTGTATCACCTGAAAAATCATCTGTGGAAAAAAAAATATGGTAAGCTCTTTTCAGAGACTTCAGATTCCAGCAAACCAGTTGAAAGTTCAGTTGTGTGTGTGTGCGCGCATCTTTTTATGCTGGGTGTGTGTGCATAAAAGTCTGTGAAAGTCTGACTTCTTGATTATAGTAGTAGAATTACAGCATAAATAGAGCAACATTTGTAATAACCCAAATGGCTAAAGCTTTCAGAATCAATACAAGAAAAAACCCCAAGAATAAAGATCACCAAAAAAAAAAGCGAAACAGAAATCAATACAAATCCTATTGGGCTAAACAAATCCCTCAACAGCTCTGGAAAAAAGTATGCCAGACTAACCCAATTGTTGCAGGGTGAATGGAAGACATACTAATTTCTCCAAGTATGAAAATACATTTGTCACCATTGTCTTAGGAGTAATGTAATTTTTGACAAATACAGTACTTTTATTTTTAAGAATCAAACTAAAAATTAAGCAAAAATTTGTGTTCTGTGGAGTTTTTTTTTTAATTCTCAAACTGAGTATGAGTAATTGTGTAAATAATGAGTGCAAAAGAACTAAATCTTTTGTTATGTTTAATAAATACAAAAGAAGATAAGAATTTCCAGGTTGCCATGAAAACATACAGGGTTATTATGAATAAAGGTATTGCTTCACAGATGACATAATAAAAATACCTTTTTAAGTGCAGGTTATATATTATATGGATGTAGTTGTCCCTTTTAATGACCAAAACAAAAGATGAGTTACAGACAAAGAAATACTTGAAAAAGTTAATTATTCTAGAGGGGGGAAAATCAAAAAGGCTTTGGGAAAACTAGCAACGCTTCTATGTTGGACCTGGGAAGAGTTGCTTCTTAGGATCAACAGATAAAAAGTCTCATTTGTGAAGAGAGACAGTGAAATAATTCAGATTACTACATTTAACTATTGAGAGCTCTGGCAAGAATCGAGTCCCACCTCCTTGACAAAAGGCTTGTTAAGTGCAGTTTCCCCTCCAGCTGCCCGTCTGCTCCTGTGACCGCCCACCTGAAACACAGCCGGGCAGCCTGATTTCATCCCCAAATCTCAGCTCCCTGCCGTGCTTTGGAAAGGCCCCTCCCAGCAGCAGCCTAATGCCAACGGGATACTGCAAAGGAAAACCCAGGATCCGTTTGAAAAACGGAACAGGAAAATAATCAGGCCAGGCCATGGACATGAGATAGCTTGGGAAAAATCACTGGACTTTCAAAAAGAGTTTTCCGGCCAGAGTGAGTAAGGGCTGAGTACAGAGGCCCTAAAGAGGAGTCTGTTGAACACTCAATCTACAAGATGACAGCTTTAAGAACTTGGAAGTATAACAAGGACAAGTGGAGGTCAGGAGCCAAAGAAACTGGGATACACAATGACAAAGTCATGGTTAGAGGCCATGCTGAGGAACAGAAGACCCAAGAACCTGCATTCCCAACAAGCCGGGATACAGAACACAAACCATATGGCTTGACTGTGTAAGAAATGCCCCCATGACCTAACGCTGTTTATCCAGAGTTGTGGCTATTCCTGAAGAAAGGAACGGCTACAACGAGCGGGGAAAAAAACAAACAAATAAAAGGAATTAAAATGCAATTATTTTTTCTCTTATAAAAACTATTTAAGCTACCACATTTTCATGTTACTTTGTTCATTTTTACGAACAGATTATTATGAACATTTCAAAGAGTAACAAGAAAACCACTACAATGCCTGACCACAGAATGAAATTACAGTTAGCTAATGCAACAGTGCCCACACAAATTATCTCTAATTGGTTGACATTAATATGATTGAGCTGCCGATAGTGCCAAATTAATGTCATAAAATGAAGAACAGCAAGAAAAAACTCATTAAAAAAAAGTGTCTGTAACTGAATGACAGAATGCGTTAATGAGAAAAATTTCATATGTATGACATGGGGAAAATACATCAACTGAGGTCTATATCCTTGTTCAGCTGACCCAGCTTTTGGGGTCCTCAGTCACAGAAGGAACTGAGGGTTTCCAGCTACAAGGCTGGTCACCTGCATTGACCTCGATAGCTTGGCAGTTGACTAATCTAAAAAAATTAGACACCAAGATCTGTGTGGACCTGTTCAGGTGCTTTCTGCCCTGATATCACAGCATCCAGCCCGAGTGAATTTGGATGGAACTGTGGGTCTCTCTCTGTGCTGTTACGCTGGTCCATGTTTAACCTCATCCCGACTCAGCTCAGGCATAGAGCGAGTCAACTGCCTCAGCACAAGCCATCTTCAGTTTGATAGTGGTTTGTAACACCAGGAAGGATTTCACCACTGACTGAGCTGAAGTAAGAGATAGGGGCCTTATTAAAAAGCTCCAGGTGATTTCCATGAAAAAGATAACAGGCTTAGCAGCTATGCTGCACACCCGTTTTCAAGGATGACAATGCAATGAACAGATACTGGCTAAAGAGGACCAGCAAAATAGTTCCAGTTCTCTTCTCTGAAGTTAAATGTGATACCACAGCATGGTAACTGGGTAAAAGATCAGATTCAATGTCTAATGACCTAGGTCTTGCTTGTCAATACAGTATTTAAGCAGGCAGTAGCTCTGCTTCTTTTATTGATTGCAGCTGATGTGTAGTGCTTACATACTGTAGTGATAGCCCCACCTTCCACGTTCCCATCATTCTTACTTTTCTGCTTAGGATTTGTCAGCCCCTTATCCAAATGGCTTTTGCAATTATTTGCTTGTTCAGTTGGTGAATTTTTGGGGCTGAGTTTATCAAGTTTCTACGTGCATTTTTTTTAATATTCTACACCAGGCTGCTGTTAGTAGCCCTTTGTGTAGCAAAGCATCTGTATTCTGGGCTGAAAAACAATTATATTTACTAATACCTTCCTCTGCAAAAGGACAGTTTTCACCTGGCTCACTGGTAAAGCTCCTAAAGCCCAAACTGTCAAAACCACTTACAGATTCTGGTTCAGAGGAGGGCACATGCCAGCTCCCATTCTCTGAAGGGCCAGACTCAAGGCACATCCAGACATTTACAGTCACCTCAAGTCACCCTGCTGATATGTGTTGGGTTTGAATGTTTTCAACATGAGATGATCATCAGCAGAAGGTTTGGATTTCTTTTATTTTTTGACTAAAATTTTATCAGAGAGCATGATACTCTATCACTTTGAATTTTAAAACACCAAATATGTTACACCATGGTAGACACCCTCTAAATTTCTTCAACCAGACCTAAACATTAATTCCCTTATTTTACCAGTTTCACCATCCCTATGATCATTCCCACAAGCTGGTAACCCTGAATAGCTAAGGATCTTAAAATTTTCTGGGAAAATGTGAAATGGGAGCTGATTCCTTTCTTCCCACCTAATGCCTTGAATATTTAAAGGCAACCTCTATTTGTTAGGAAGAAACAGCTTCAAAGTGATCAATTTTACCTTTAAATAATTTATTATATAGCTGAAATCCCAGAAAAGTCTCTTTACAAATACATAGCATATTTCTTGCATCTTACTGGAACAGTAATTCCTGTTATTGTGTATTAATAGAATTCCAGACAGTTTTGATGCCATGTCCCAGTGAGAGAGGAACCCATAGCCTTTATTTCACTTTCAAACAGGATTGCTGTTATTTATTCAACTAAATTTACTCTTGCAGGAAGACAACAATGCCTAGCCAGCAGTCCATATTCTAAGGAGAATTTAATACTGTTTGATACTGATTAAGTTCCCTTAAACAAAACCTCCAAACATTTAAGTGCATAAAGATAATGCAGATAATCATAATGTAAACAGTGAACAGTATATTGTGTACAATAAACAGAAAGAAAGAAAACTCCTCTTGTCTAGTATCAGAATTTTATGTGTCCTGGTTTCTTTATACTGTGGTTCGTAAATTCCTTTTCGCCTTGATTAAAATAGCTGGATAATGAGGCTGTTGGTCAAAGTGAGAATTGTAAAGGGATGTTTCAGTGCCATCTAGTGGATTTGTCATGTTAATAAAAAAAGTTCCCTCTTGTGTGACAATTTTTATTTTATAATCATAATCAGAAAACACTTTTTGCTACTGCTCTATGCTCCCTTTTTCTTCAGCTTTGTACATAATGATGTTGGACACATTACCATTAAAATATTTGTGGTTATTGTTTCCAAGGCCATTCTGTTTCTGTGCAAAAATGAATATCATGCAGGGTGGGAGTATACTGAGCTGTATTGTGTACAGGGAGGAGGCAGCATACTCTGAGTCCGAGCCCAATAATCAGCCTAGTGAGGCAACCCTCCATGCTTTGGAAAGAAACAGCTTCAGCTTGAAGATTCCAAGAGTGGGGACGTATCAGACCTGTTTTGCTGACTAATTGACACTGTGATCTTTGTCTAATTGAGGGTTCGAATGTAGCTTCTAGCCCTTGTTTTTCCTTGTATTTTCTTCTTTGAGGTAAAAAAAGACTTTTAATATATTCTCCACGTGTTAGTACTTCCATGCTACAATCAAGACTTAATTTCAGAGTCCTGTTTGATATGCTTAACAAATTGCATTCATTCTGTCCTTCACAGTAAGGCTTTGTTCCCCCCAGAATTCAGATAATCTTTGTGGCTTTCTTTTTACACCTTCTCCATTTCTTTCACTGTCAGAAACACTTGACACCTGACTTGTAAGCAATATTCTAGTACTGGCTTCAGCAGTGCTTATATAAACAAAAAATTGCCTCCCTACTCCTACACACTGCCTTCCTGAATAGATTTACAAATTCACACTAATCCTGTTTACCTCACACAACACATTAGAAGTGTGTGTTGACTCAGTTGTTCAAGATGATTTATAAGCACTTTTCAAAGCTGCTGTTTTCAAGGATACCATCCTCCCTTCCATCATAAATTTGATTTTTTTTTCAGATGTACAACTCAGTATGTGACTATATTAAAACAGAGCTAATTGCATTGGTTCATTCTGTTTACCAAACTATCCATGTTATTCTGTGCAACTTCAGCATCAATATCTGTCATGCTGTCAACCTCTGTGTTATCTGCATATTTTATCTATGGTGATTGTGTATTTAAATCAGGTTATGCATAAGACTAGCATCACTTCCCTTTGAGCACTCATTGTTGCAAGACACAGTTTTAAACAGCCTCACTGGAGGATTATTTCTCACTGGCATTGTTTTTGTAACCCACCAGTTTCAGACTGTAGGTGCTACAGTGGCAGCTATTTTAAGTGAACAGTAGCACATCATGCTTGCTGAAGGTCCTCTAGCAGTTAAAGCATATTATATCAGCACAGTATGATTACACCTGTAATCTCTCAAAGAGTTAAATCAAGCCTATTAATTGAATTCCTGTAGTTTAAGTCTTTATCACCAAAATCCTCTGCCCTTCTCCACTCTTTTAGCTCTATCACATCAAGTTAGCTGCAAGTCCTTTTTAAATGCTCATAAGTTATTCACAGCTTTCATGCCTCTGCAATTTCCTCAGCACTCCAAACTTCATCTCAAAAGCTGTTGGTGTACGTGAAGTGCCTCGGCCAAATGTGTTTTCTTTATGGACTTTCAGGTGTGAATAATCCAGATTTGATCATTTAAAAAAATCGTCCCAAGCAGATACCAAACTTGCTCCTTACATATTAATGAATTCAGTGGAATTTATGCATTAGCAAATTTTGTTCCAAACACAAGACAGAAACAACATAAGTGAAGCTCTTTGCCCTTTCTGCATCCATCTACATAGCTGTAATACCAATCTCTCTGAGGAGTCCACGTGAAACGTGTATTTGGGAGCACGGCCCAACACCTCAAAGAAAATTCACCTGAAGCTCTGTGGCCATCAGTCACAACCTCTCACCCCTCTAAAGCTGCCAAGGTTAATCCACAGGCACACCTGCTGCCACGGAAGAGTGACAGAGAAAGCAAAATTGGAGATACCACATTACAGAAAGAGCCACTGCTGGCACAGAGGGCAAGCTGACAGCATGGCTGATGCTTCTCTTAGAAGCATTCCCTCTGTCAGAAAAAGGTAGATACAGTTTCCAGTGATATACTTGCAATGCTATTAAAATACGCTACAATAAAATTACTGCTTGTAATTATTAAATTAACCAACCTGCATTCTGCCCATATTGGAGCCCCTTCCAGTCTCGCTAAACCCCAAGGAATTATCCATCAACCACCAATTTGGCCCTTTAAGCCTGTAGCCTAAGCTTTGAACACTTAGCTCTACATGTGGGCAAGATCCCTTTGCCCAAATCACACTGGAATTCCAAATTAGTGAAATTTCTCAGCTATTTTTGTGCTTATAGGGAGATTGATCCTTCTGGTCTCTATAGATCTGACTTTCAGATAAAAGGGATACAAAAAAGAGGAGGTCTGAAAAAAAATACTTGCTTATTGAATTAAAGTGTACGTAGCTCTCTCAGAGTTTAGCTAGTCCATAACCAGAACTACTATGAATAGATTGGTTCTATTTCTTTATATGAAATAAGTATATATTCTTTATTTATGAGCAAGGACAAATACAGCTAGTATTAGAGAAAGCATTTTTCAGAAAGTTCTGCTGCATACTAAGTTAACTCTATATATTTTTCCTATTGAGAGAGCATTAAAGTAAGGCTGGGGAATTAAACATAAAAATATATCAACTTGGGTAGCTTCTTTTTAAAAAACGATAGTATCCAATAGTGACTCTAAAATAATTCATTGAGACAAATGAAGATTTCAATATAACAAAAATGCAAACACCCAAGTCCTTGCAAATGGACAATGGGTTTATGTATTTGTTTATGTTATTATTATTTGTATTATTGCATAGCTATACCAAGGAGCAACATTACATTTTGCCTTTAAGAATTCTATTTAAATAATTCCTATATCACTTGATAATGTCTATTGGACATACCTTTTAAAAAAATATATTGTTTAATGAAAGTAGAATAGCACAAAAGTAATAGCTACACACTAGGAATTAGCAGCATTAGCTGTGTAATCCATATTGTTCTGTGTTAAAACCAGAATGGTAATTCTTGTGAACTTAGAGGTTTACTGGGGGTTTACATACCACAGCACATGAGATCAAGACAACCTACCCTCCTTTTCCAAATCACACTTCAAATATTAACAGGGTGTTTATACAAAGCAACTGCTGTTCATTCATATAAACCCACAGCTGCATAATTCAGCAGGAGTGTAGGCGTGTACTATTGTGCTACAGAATGATTGCTATCTTAAAATTGCTATATACATGAGAGAAAATAGGCAGATAAAGCATGGAAGTCAGGGTACTATTTACAGAGGACTTACGGGAAGAAAACCCATCATGTTCTGTATCTGTCGCTTTCATTATTATGGAGCTAATGCTAAAGTCAATAAGCACCTCAGATAGAGTAATTATTCAGAGGAGTCCATAAATAAGAAATACACCAGACAGAATAATGCTGCTGCATTGGAACAGGAATTGCACTAGGTGGTAGTGTGAACTTGCTCCTCATAAGAAAGCAGTCGAGGATTAACAGCAATGGTTGTGATGCTAATTTCAAAAAATCTGCTGCTTTCTTCAACCAGACATACTTTACCTAAGAGTTGTTACTGAGGTGAATGGGGTAGCAAATGCCAAGAAATGGAGAGATTTTTCAGAATGAACTTTCAAAAAAACCCCATAGCTTCATTTTGTCTCATATTCATCCCTGTACCTCTATAACCAAAACCATACCATTTATCTTATTTCTTCCCTAATACTTCATATACACAAAAAGGAGACCAAAACGACAGGTTCTATTCTTTTTTTCAAACCCTTAATCATTTTTTCACTCCTTCAGAAAGATTTTTTCAATCTATTTTTTCTCATTCTGATCACTTATTCTAGAGATTTTTTTTCTGTTTGTTTGCCTTATCTACCTGCAACCTCAGCACCATCTTTCAGGTGTTCATGTTAGCAGGTTTTTCCATCTTGTCTGTTAGAGAGCATCACCAAGTTCAGAACAACACATACTAGATTTTGAAAAATCCACATGATCACCAAAACAGCTCAAATTTACCTCTGTGATGGTGGCTCAGCCCCAGCACCTCCTTGCAACGTTTCCCTTGGAGGCTCAGAGACTTTACAGCTAAAATGCTCTATTAGAGCTCACTGCAACCATTCAGATTTATTTACAGCACCTGGAAGTGAACAGGTGCCTCATGGCACAGACAGATTACAGAGCATCACAGAAGAGCTAAAAATCCCATTTTAGCCCCAGCAGGAGGAACAAGAGCCTGATGAAGGCAGGACAAAGGATCACCTGCAGTGAGGCTGCAGCTGCCCTGAGAAGAGCTGAGGGCATCCTTGTGATGCTCCCACAGCATCCCAAGCTCAGGAATGTTTTGCAGGTGCCGTGCAGGAAGGAGAGAGCAGGTGAGAGCACACCGGGCTCAAGTTCTCGGACTAGGAGTGGCTTAGGAGGAGGATGTGTATCCACCGCAGGAGAGCTGCACAAACAAACCAAGGCTGGCATTATTGGCTCAGCAGGGATTGGGGCGGTGCAAAGAGCAGGACAAAGTTGTGAAACTAAATAAAGAGTTCTGTTAATTCCCTTCCCTGAGGTAACCAGCCATTAAAAAATAAAAAAGCATCAATAAAAAACCAAACCACTTGACTCTCACCGGAGGATATTTATGAGTATCAGCTGTTGTCCATCTCTCTGTAAGGCTCAGAAATGTGACTTGTAACTCTGGCTCCTGGCTCTAACTGTGCCAAGACTAGTGAAAACACTCATTTAATCAGTGTATGTTTGTTCTATTTTATAAAACAATATAGCACAAATAAAGAAATAATAGTAATCATAATAGAGTGTAGTGAGTACAATCATTCTCAAGTCTCCAGAGAAACTACCTCAACCACCAGACTACTTTTAAAAAGTAACAAATTTAAATTACTGTTAAATCCTTTTAACACAGTTGTCTCCAACTATATCTTCAATGCAATTATTTGAACGAAATGGTCAGTTCTTATGCATCTCAGAAGATATTCAAGCAAATATGATATAGGAAATCAGACATATTCAAACATATTATTACTCTGTGTCTGGTTTATTCCTCTGGAATTGAATGCACATAAATAGAACTTTTTGCACCCTTTAAGGATTCACATAACATTAATTATAAATCTCTACCTGACAGAAGATACTGAAATATGCTAACTGTGTGGATACACTTTAAGATCTCAAATGCACTGATATAACCTTATACCCTAAACTCTAATAACAGCATGCAGCTGACATTGCAGATATATGGTAGCATGCAAATATTGCCATCCACTCACCAAAACCCCCAGGTTTTATTTTATTTCATTCATGGTGCTTCAGTAGAGTGCAAATTCCACTGAACAGCCCCAAGATATTTTCAAGCAGTATCTGATTCACTACCAGAACAGTGGTTTCTCACTGTGATTTCTGCAAGGAAGTAAGTCATCATGTTTTTATGCACTCATGGAGAGCAGGAAGATGCAGCTCCTCTAATTTAAGAAAATTCAACCAGCTCTAACATTTCATATATGAGAACTCAGGTACAAACTAGAATAAATTTCACAGAAGGAATGTCGTGAAGCAGTAAATATGAAAGGACAAAAATATCAGAGTAGTTGTCATCTCTGCATCCTTTAAATCCTTCTAAGGGGCGCTGCAGCATGGTTTTACCTAGAGAACCCCATTAACTCCTGAGAGCTATGGGGAGGCAGCAGTGACTGCTGTCAGCTGTCTCAGTCTTTGCTTGGTTCATCACTGTCAGGCTCTGCGTCCTCCCGTTCATTTCAGCTGCTTTCTGCATCAGGACCAGGATTGTCCCCTTTTGTCTCTGTGTGCTGCTGGCCTCTGAGTATTTCTGGGATGCAACTGGCAGTAAGGATAATGGAAATGACTCTGAAGTGGAGTTAAAAGGTGCATGCAAAACTGCCCTCAATTTCATGACCCTCTCTATTAACTTCTGGGCTTTTTTCTTCTGCATAAAATATCTGCAGATGGTTGCTGGTCCTGGCCTGAGTAATAAAATGCTTGCACTGTTCAGGTGTTTCTACAACTGTAATCATACTTATTAGCTTCACAGGAAGCACATTTCAAGACCCAAATCATAAAGTTCAATTTGCAAGAGTTTCTCTCTCTGACTAATACATGCTTGTTATATTCTTTTATAATTTCAACTGTCATTGTAGTGTTGCAGTACTTCAAACCCTTAGATGCTGTTTTGAACGTAATATCTGATAATAAAAACTACCTGGAATTCTTTTTTAAGTAGATATTTTAGTCTTTTAGGCAGGTGGTGAATTGATCTGCCAATGCCAGTGTTAGTAAAATGATATTTCTGTGGCAGTCACATCATCTCACACTGAGCCCCACGGAGTGCCATGGTGTCTCAGGTGTGGATCTCTGAGGTAGTGCAAACTCCAGAGGGATGAATTGCTCATTTAGTTGTTCTTGCTCTAATTTAAGATTGGCTGCAAGTATCTTGACATGATTCTTATGCAGGGCCTGGCATTTTGCATCCCTGGTTCATGCAAGGCTTCCTAGGAGCACCAGTAATGCAAATTAGTTGTAAAAGTAGAACATACTCTCTGTGCTACCATCTTAAACACTTCATTTATCCTACCCTGAACGACCATCAGATGCCCTTTGATCTGAACACCAGAAATGAGGAGACCAAATTTGCCCTACACCAAAGCAAGGGTTTTCAAGTCATCTCTTGATCTACAGTACAACAGGAAATGCAACCAGAAAAGTGATGTTCCTAGGAATTTACTTTCAATTCTACTGGTAAAATGCCTGCATATATCAGTCTAATGGGATTAACTAATGAGGCAAGCTGATAATTAATGCGTTGTTTAGAGGCTATGCTATTTTAAGGCAGTAATGAACTGCTCAGCAATGCAATGCAGGCTGGGTTTTTTAGTTTAGGTTTAAGGGCTGGGGAGGGGTGGTGCCCCACACAGCTCCATATCCCAGCTGACTGCAGAGTGAAGGGGGGTGGTGCAGGTTGGGTCTCACCCCTTGTACAATGAGAGCATTGTCAGGGCACAGACCCCAGCCTGAGAACCAGAAAATGTTCCCTCCTGGGGCTGATGCAGTAGATGAATCATCAGGCATAATTAGGGGCCACAGTGTCCCTGCAAATCAACTGAAACTAGGGGTAGGCAGAGATTCTGGTATTTACACATCCACCTGGCTGATTGTGGAAGGACACTTCAGCTATTCAGGGAGCCCTCTAATAAAATGAGACCGTGATTCTTTTTGCAAAGTAATTGGGTTTTGAGATGCATTATCATTCCTTATCAATTCTCTACATGTGTATATTGCATCAGTTTGAGATATATGAACATTTATGGCACAGGAAGGCAGAGCTCAGGGCTTGTTCCCTCTCTCAGTGCAGTAACTGAGATTGCTACTCCCCTGCTGCTCACTGTCCTGAAGCTCTTCATTGTTGTACTTTTTCTTTATTAATAGTGTAGGGGGAATGAATCATTAATGAAGGAAATAAGTTTATCTTAAAATGAGATACCAAACTTGCCACGACTTTTTGGCCTTTGTGAATGACACTCTTGCAAGTGCTCCTTGCAGATGGGGAAGGATGTAATTGCTTCTGTTTGGGACCCAGAGCTCCCTGTAATCAGCATTTACACAATGGAGAGGAGGATTGTGTAAATCTTGAAAACATACACCTAACTCACTCTCTATCTATGGATTCTGTACTTGTCTGAAGACAATTCTCTCTTCTATCACTTGAATGACTTAATTTCAATGGCATTAAAAATTATGCCAGTAAATATCTTACTCATGTATCATGCAGAATCACATACAATACACAGAGTGCAGCAAGCAAGTTAAAAGGCACCCATGTACACAGTGGATAAGAAATAGTAATTTAGATTATTAAATTTCAGCTGTCCGTAAGGTATTGCTGCAGGCTAAGAGAAAAGCTTCAATATGAAATATTTCTGGGGTAAATGGAGAAAAGCAGAGAAAATCTCTAAAAGGCAAAACCAAGGAATCCTGAAGTGACATTTCTACTGTATTTAAGATTTCATGCTAGTGAATACACTTCTAGTTATTATAAAAGCAGTGTTATACTGAAAAGACTATAAAGGCCTTTATCTTCTGTATTGCCTTAATTTTGTGTTATAAACTGCAAATTAAATAAAGAAAAAGTATTAGCTTACCTCACCTGGTAAATTCTCTATTTTAAAGCAAATAGAGAATTATTACTTAAAAGAGAGACATCAGGTACATGAAGAACAATCCCACTGATGTGTGTTTTCAAAGCTGGCAGGAAGTTTTTCAGAGAAACAAAAGAGCTGGTCTTCTCAGAACGCATGAGACTGCCATCAGTGAGCATGGCCTTTGATTTCTTGTCCAAATGCTGCATCTTCTTGGGCCAGGCTCTGCTGTCCAGTCTCAGACCTGGAGGCAGTGGATCAAGCTGCCTGCAGACCCTTTACTTTTTATTTCGTGTGGTGCAGGCTCTGACTGCTGTTCACATCACCAGTAGCTCCCAGGATTTTGGGAACCACCAGCTCCCAACGCCTGGCTGACAGCCTATTCTTATCCCAAATCTGTGTTCGAGGCTCCCCTTGTCATTTGACAGCCCAGGTGTCATTTGACTCTCACCTCTGGTGACTGTCAATAATTCTAGCTTTGATCATTAGCTGTTTATTAAGATTCATTTGGTTTTGTTTAATTTTAAGAAAATTAAACTGTAACCTAGCTGATAGTAGCACACCAGATGATGGTTGCTTCAAAGATTTACCTACATTTTGTATAACTAATGTTGCAAATGAGCAGAATAATCAGTGCTGCCTCCTTTGCACATACCAGCGTTGCTCAAACCAATCCAGGGTTGGCATGTCCACAGTTACATAGTTTTTATAATGCAGTTTAGAAAGGTGATGAAATAACCATTTCTTTTCATAAGATTTAAGTGTTGAATAATCCCAAAACAGGCACAGCTCCTTGAAAAATCAAGGCTTGCATGCTGCAATCTCCTACAAGTGATGTGTTCACAAACCACCCAACTGGTTTTCAGAAGCAGGAAGTCCACACAGAAACCAGCCCTAAAGCTTCTCGCTCTCCAGTTCTTCACCCTTAGCATTTAGTGCCCGTCCAGTTACAGATCCTGAAATGTCACTGAAACCTGACAGCTTTTTCAGACATTTGCCTGCACTCAGATTCAGCTGTATGGACCCTGAAACAGCTGCATGACCCTGAAATCAATACTGCAGTGCTGCCTCGTACCCTTGCTTGTTGGAAACAATGACAATCACTTCAGCTCGCTCAAAAAGAGGCTGGGTTGGACTCACATTGTGAAATTCTCCAGTTAAACTTATTAAGTCTAATTGGTGTGGTAATGTTGCGTGCTGTGCTGGTTGCCACATCCCACTCCCACATTCCTTAGGCTTAAAATGACTTTGTGCTTTGCAACCCTGCCTCGTAACTCTCATTTAGGGAAGCCCTTTAAAAAGCTTTCCCTGTTCCTCATGACTGTTTTGTTCAATTTTTTTTTAAAAGCTATGTTTCTGAACTTCAAACTCAAAAGGCTTAAAATCAAAATGATGATGCTCAATTTTTCTGAAGTCATATTGAATGTGATACTGATTTAACTGGCCTGCAAAAAAAGTAGGTGTCATCCTCTAGCTTTTCATTACTTTATTTACAGAAATGTGCTATAAACTAATTACTTTTCATCATACTCTACACTATCAGCTGGCCTGTCTCAAAGAAGTTTTGCAAGACTTTCCAAAAATAGCAGAGGGCAAAAGTAGTGCTGCATTAAAACCTGATTTAATCCCAGAAGTGGCCCACAAATTCTTAAAATTCTGATAGTATTCTCAAAGTATACTTGAGAATACTTCAGGCAGTATACCCAAACTGCCTGAAGAAACAGCAGTACTCAAAAGCAAAATAAACAAGCCCTCCTGTTTACAGTCAGCCTTTTTGCTCTTATCAGCAAATATGATAAAAGAGTCATCCCTTTGTATAGGGAGAGGCAAAGCCAGGGAGAGGCACCAAGGGGACTTTGGAGTCATCCAGGTGCTGCTTCTCCCTCTGTCAGCATTTCCAGGAGTTCTTCTGAGGAAGAGATCTCTAAATCACAGCTCCAAGCTGAAACCTCCTCTCCAGACACGGCTGGAATGAGGCACAAACACAACCCTGTGGTCACGAGTGCAGAGGATACCACAAAACAACACAAAATTTTATGGAAGCATTACAGGTGTTGCCACACCACCAGTAGTTAAGAACATATTTATAGTGGCACACACATAACAGTGCCTCGATGGAAACTTCCTGTGCTCGACTGAAGTTAAAGGGAATGGGATGGACCAGAACCAGTGCCTGCAAAATGACAATTAAACCCACAAACACCAGGCCCCATATCACATTTAAGGTCTGATATGGAACCATCTGGGGTTTTTGTTATGTGTTTCCATTTAATAGCAACTAACGGCTTGTATAAATTAATATAATTTATTTCACTTATTTCATTTTGTTCACTGTAGCTTGCTGCTTTACATCCCAAAAAGTGATATCAATGCACACAGTGCCCATAGGCCTTAAAATACCTTGCTGTGGGAGATTTAAAATGTTCTCTTTATATCGTATTCCTTAGGTCCCTATTTTGTATTTTTTATTTCAATGCTGTCCTCAGAATATGCACTGAGCACCAGAGTGTTTTATCACAGAAAATGATGACCAGCTAATTCACCTGGAATTCTGCTTGATGCAAACTGAGGCACAACTGCAGGAATGAATGTATTTTTTAATAAAGATACAAATTTCAGCTCTTACCCGGTGTAAATAAGAAAAAGACTTGGGCTTACATGAAAGTTACAAATAAGTCATGCAACAACTGTTAGTTTAGATGGTATTAAAATACAAAGTAAATGGAACTTAACATTTGGTACTCTTCCTTTAGCTAAGAAGTATTTTACTCTATGAGTCATTCCATTGGGATTGGTATCAATAAAAGTATTAGATGCTGGATCATAATAAAGGGACAGCAGATATAAAGAATAATAATCCCTTCATATCTTTTTCAGCAGCCAAGCAGACTGGAATGAATAGAAAAATACTTGCTGGTATTTAAGATTTTTTTATTCAAAACTGTTACAACAGATATTTTGGAAAAGGTGACCTTTACATTACTGTTACCATCTATAATATTCACACATTATTCATACACCCAAAACGGAGTTATACACCCTGCAATGTGCATAGATAGGTAGGCCCCTGCCCAGAAAATTTATTCTCTAGGTTAAGACTTGACAGTGGGTGCTATTAAAATTAAGATAAAAGAAAAAAATAAGTAAATAAACAGCCCTGCACAATAACTTGCCTGAATTATCCCTATTAGGCCTATTTTTTAATTGTGAGGTATTATATGCACTGCACCTCATCATATAAGATGGTTACAGATGTTGCTAAAGAAGGGAGATTTTAGGAAAGAATGCACAAAGCTATGTTTTAGCTGCAGAAAGAACCTTCTGCCACATTTGGCCACTTCATCCCTCACAAGAACACATTCATTGATGAAACCTCAGGACAGAAGGAATTTTCCTTACTGCTTTTGGTAATGGAGAGCAAAACACCAATGTCCACCTTCTCCAGCCTGATGGAATAAGCAGTCATTTTCCCATGTTGGCATACAAGAGAAAAACAGAAGTCAGCCAAGAACAAAGGTGGAGGTATGAATGTCATCTCTAAAGTGAAGAGGATCATGGAGAAGGCAAACACAAAATGACTTATTCATTTCCTTCCACACTGGTAACAGGGGGCACGAGATGAAGCTGGCGCTGCACACCTGCAGAGAAAGGACAGGAGATGATTCTCCTCGCAGCTGCAAGGCTACGAAGTGCTTGATACAGGATGCTGGGTGTGCTGGAGCTGTTCATGAGCTCAGTGACAGCTTGGACAAGCTCATGGATGAGAAATTCTCAGGAACTTCTAAGGGATGAGGAGTCAGCATTTTGTTGCTCGCTGCTTCCAACGCAGGTCCCGGATAACACCGAGGTGGTTAACCCCATTAGAGCGTGAAGATTTCTAGAAGCCAGCGCAGAAGTGCTGACGTCTGACAACGCAGCTGAGCTGTGAGCTTTCCTGGTATTAGTAAACTAGCATAGAAAACCCATTTCATGCCTGCCAGCTGGAGTAAAGCTTCTGACTAATTTGTTACAAGTATGAGGATACCTTGCGCTCCCAGTAACCTTGTCTTAAACGCTGGAGGAGAGCTGGGGTGTCTCACCGGCTGCTGAAAGGCAGAAAGAACGTCACTAAATAATCACTCCATGTGTTCTGAGAAACGCCTGGGTAAGTTAACTTCATTTGATGCTCAATATTGTCTGGAATTGACCTGTAAAAATTGCATAGTGAATATTTACACCTAGGACATGAGACAACGGTGTCCTCATCTTAGGTACAATCAAAAGCCCTTTAATATTTTGTTGTTTTAATTTTAATTTGGCTAAGTCGTTGAATCTTGTAAGAGATCTGAAATCTGCACCAGCAGACTGCAGCTGAGTCCGTGTTGCAGCAGAGGGTTCAGGTATGGTTTGGGACTATAATACCAGGTTTGAGAAAGGCTTCTTAATGTAATGACTTATTCACATTTCTTGAGCTCCCCTGACAACATAGGCACCAAAATATGCTGAATAGGTAAAATCTGTGAATTCAAATTATTCAAGAATAATTTATTGAATCAACTAGATTCATTTAAAAGTTTGGGCGACCTGTTTGTGCAGCAGACTTTCCTTCTGAAGTGTGAAGAAATTGTGAGAATAGAATGAAATGAGGGTTTGGTCCAATACTATATATAATAGAAGCAGGTGAGTTTATATACTAATTTTCTGTGGGGCTCTTGCATTCTAATGAATCAGCCCTTCTTTGTCTATGAATTCTTAATGATATAAAAAACAAGCATTAAGCACTTTCAAATGTGATGCTTTATCAGAAGTGAGTATACCACACATCACAGTTCTGAGTTCTATTAACTCCCACTGAACCCAGTTTTGTCCAGGATGACCTAGGATAACTTGGAAGCAGATTTTTTTGTGTGTACATCTTTTAAACATTTCTTCATTTTCGTTTACTGAACTTCTGTGGGTGACTGGTTAACTGATCAATTTACACCCCAAAAACAGACTTTAATTATGTGAGCAGAGGATAACTCAATTTTAATGTGACTAATTCAACACTTTACTGGGCTAACTTGGACTTGAAGAGATGAATAGGAACTGCCTGAACTACATACTAACCTTGATTCTTAATTTTTTATTAGGGACAGGGTTGGAACATATATTTGCTTCTACAATATAAAACTGAAGAAATTAACCTTTCAAGGCTAGCTTTATTTAAAAAAAAAATTAAAAGGAAAACCTTGAAAATGCTTCTGTACCTAGCATTTGTAAGGATTACTTTAACCCAGTTCATTTTTGTTTGTGCTAGGTATGGAATAGCTCATCAGTCAGTGGAAAGGATTATACCAAGAGGGAGTCTCCCCATCCTATACATCCTTGTCTTAGGAGGTGTCAGTAGCCATTCTTATACTTAAAGGGTTTAACGCTAAAATGTGGAGATGCAGGTTTCTCATTTGTGTCTACACAGAATAATAGAATCATTTAGGTTGGAGAAGCCCCACATACACCTACAAGAACAAAGATTTCTAGGAAAGTCTGATCAGATACGTGAACATAATAGTATAACAACAACATAGCACTATGTGAAATGACATCATTATCAAAACACTAAAAAATAAAATTACTGCAATTAATACAATTTAATTATGAAGATTCATGGTGATTGAATGTGGTGACAATCTGCCCCAGGAACTATTCTCCTCTCTTTAAAAGCATTTCTGTCACCTTTTCAAAGATAAGTCAGGTAATTCATCCAGTAGCAAAATTAGAGATAAGAGATCTACAAGATGAACAAATAAGAAGCGACGGACTAAGCAATTTAATTTTTAAAATCATTTTTCATACTTCTTTTTACATATTATCAAGTGACAGTTTGAACCTTGCAAACATATGCTAGCTCATCCCAAAACACCTTGTTTGCCTCTTCATGTTGCAGCAGTGGACTTAGATATCAAACACAGATTTGAAAATTTTCCCTAAGACTGTAAGTTATTTAAGGCAAGGGTCAGTTCCAGGAAGGAAGTTTTGCAATTAAAACTGTGGAGTGGAATGCAAAGGATGGGGGCTCTGCCTCTACCATCGGGTGTGATGTTAAATCACAATCTTAACTCAGCATCGCACCAAGATGAGCAGCCCGGCCGATCCCGAAAGGCCGTGTGTTTGTTCAGTGTTTACATCACACTTCCCAGCAATTTTTAGCTTGAAAAATAACAACCAGTGGAGGACGATAACACCCTGTTTGAAACTTTGCATTAAGTAGGTGGAGTCACGCAGCAACTGGTCAGACCTGGTTGGTGTTATCTCGGATGAAGGCTGACAGAAGGAGACCTTGGCATTACCCAACACAGGCACAGATGCAGCTGGCAGCCCGAGCATTGTGGAGCAGAAGAGGGTGAGCATCCCTCTGCCACGTGCCCTTGGAGGGCAGGCACAGAGCTGTCCTGCTTCTCTCCACGCTCCTCAAAGAGCTTCTGCAAGGCTTGCCACAAGCACCTGGGAGGCTGACCCTGAGAACTTGCTCTGAGCCTTGCCAAGGTAAAATGGGATGCACTGGAGCCAAGAACATCTAAGGAACTGAAATAAGGATCATGATGAGGAGGTGTAGGGTATTTGGGCTGGAGGAGAGGAGGTGGAAGCAGGATGTGCTCGAACCTTGGTTTCACAGGGATGAACTCTCTGCTCCTGACAGTGTATTAGGGACTTCGGGGGACTGGGAAGACTGGACAGGAAGGGGATGCAGGGCTCTGCCTGTGCAGCACTGGTTGGATGATCTGGGCATGACATTAGATTTCTTAAGAATTATCCATTTTCCTTTGAAGATTAGCTGCTCGTGGTAGTAGTGAGACTGTACTTAAAAGACTTTCCCTGCTAAATGATGGGTTCCATTTACTCCGATGCTTGCCTATCAGCTGGTGATTAAGTGATCAGGCAGATGAGGGCTGATAAGCACACATGGCTGATAGCAATGATCAAAAAGAGTTTTCAAGACTATCTGTATGATTTATAAGCACAAAGTAAGTCTGTTCTTGGGTTTTTTTTTAAAATACAATCATTGAACGGCAGTTCTGTGAGTAACTTTTCTACAATATCCTAGGACAAACTTCACTCTGTAGTATGTTGTTGCAAATCCGGTAAGAATTTCATTTGCATGCCCATAAACTGCAGTTCTACAGAGCAAAAAAAAGGTTCTGTTTGTCAAGGACAGGAAGATGATCCTTAAGGATTCCTAAAGGATACCCTGATTATGCAAAATCTCCACGGCAAACAGAAATAATCCCAAAGCTATTTTCTTGAAACCTTACTATTTCTAAGGAAGAGTTGCTTTTTTTGGATCTAACTCAGTAAATGACTGAAGTACTGAGTTTCAAGGGGTTTTGATGTGTTAAAGGTACCCTAGGTGAATTCCAGGTTCTAATTTCAATTATATTTGAATTGTGTTCTTATTCACTTCAGATGTTTGCAGTATGGATCACTACTCTTTTCCTTCTCAATGCAGCCAGAGGTGAGACAGAGAATTAATAAAGTCTATAAACAGCAAAAATAATGTGCAGCTTACACCAGGATATTTATATTCTAGAAAAAGTGTGTTCATTGGAAAGGATTTAACATAATTCTTCATTAGAACCACTGAGTTGTGTATTTCCCACATTTAACTCACTACTTTTTAGTTCTGTAAAGGTTTTTGCAGCTAGCAAACAGAACAGGAATTAGAAAGGTATTTTTATATGCGCATTGATACTGAAATTCTTCCAGAACATTTTTCCCCCACCCTCAACTCACCCATGATAGTTACAACCCTGGCAATGAGAGCCTAGGCACCTGCTCTTCACCCTGCTATGCAGAGAACAGGAGAACAGTCCAAAATACCTCTTTAATGACAGGAAAGAATAGTCTTTTTAATAGCAATAAAAATTACTTGGGATTTCACAACTGTTGTGCTATAACAGCGTGGAAGGATGACAGTTAATGGCAACACCCGCATGTCATATTTGCACCTTTACTGTATTAAAGGCACATCAGAAATTGGGAAACCGGTCCTTCAGGGACAGACCACACTTCCTGAGGCTGTGCTTTGCTCTAAGCTTCCACTCAAATTCCACTTTATTGCTTCCACTTAATTCTTATGTCGATAAAAAAAAATAAGGGAGATGTTTAATGTGCGCTGTGGAGCAACCAGAGGTATCTGGTTTAATGTTTTGGTTTCTTTTTTGCTCCTTCATGAACTGTTGCACAAGAAATAACAATTTAGATAATCCCTGGAGCATTAAGATTAATTTAAAGGACTACTCTGTGCTGACAGCAAAAGCTGGTTTCTTCTCTGGATCAAGATTTTATTGTCTTTATCTGAGGGCTGTGTTAACAATATGTTCGACCAAACACATCCTGCATTCTCCTGAGTTCACCAGGCTGAGCTCCAGGCTCTGTCTGCAGCAGGAAGCACTTTCGAAGTCCAAGTCCTTGCTACAAGCACCCGAGCACAACTGAGCCCCTTAATGAAAACTGCTCACAAGGGCCATCCTGATCTGAACCAGGCTCGTTTGGCTTTCCTGGCCTCTCCTGCCAGCTTCATGTACAGAACCTGTGACATTCCTGGGACACTAATATCTCTTTCTTTATGTACCTCAGGAAGGGAGGTTTGCTACAAAAGGCTTGGATGCTTTTCAGATAGCCCTCCTTGGGCTGGGATCCCAGGGAGACAACTGGCAGGCTTGCCCAGATCTCCAGATGATGTGAACACAAATTTCCTTCTTTACACCAGAGATAACATGGTGAAATACCAAGTAAGAAAATGCTTTGTTTTTTAATACTGACAGTGTACAATACATTCAACAAATTGTAGGGACAGTTTCTTTTCTCGCATATTTTTGCTCATAAGACTCCTGGAAGAACCTCCAATTCTATATTAGACACATGATAATTTTCTTCCATCTTTTTTCCTTTTTCCTCATTTCAGCTCTCTGGGGAGCCAGGTATATTTACAACATAATAATCACAGCCCTCTAACACAAGTTATTACAGGTAAAAGGCTCCAGAATTAAGGGGTTTTATATAAATGGCAGTCACAATCAGCGGAGGTGTTTATTAAGTCACTTCAGAACAAGACCAACTCCTCCAGCTGAGTGGGCCTATGAGGTTTTAACAAATCATTCTTTCACTGAAGTTGAGATGTGTGCTAATTAGTGCATGACATCCCCCTTTTAAGTCAACAAAACCATAACAAAAATACGTAAGAGCTAGTACTCAGAATTTCTTTAAAAGAAAAGAATGTCGTCTTTCTCAATACACACCAAAATACCTACAGCCTCTGAATTTGTAAGCCTGGTGGGCTTTCCCATAAAATATAAATGAAGCAAAGAAGGTCTTATCTTCAAAGGAAAAAAGAAAGAAAAACAGGTATAGTTTCAAAGCCAACCACATAATACCTTTCAGAAGATGCTATCTTTGCATTTCTATGGCCACGTTTGATAAAATCTTGTACTTACACGGCGTGTTGTACCAGTATATCACAAAGCATTGTTCAAAAGATGCCAGTATCACTAGTTCAATTAACCAGAGGAAGTGAATCATTTGTTGTCGTGATTAATTGATTTCCCCTTGAAAGGCAGTTTAGGAATGAGAAATAAGACCCATCTCTTCCGGGTTCAGAACTTTGCCTTAACCATTGGGGTACTCTGCCCTTTATCAAAATGTACAGTGGGACGGAGCAGTCACATCCTTGCTGTGTTTGTTGGTTGTTTGGGGTTTTTGTTGGCACAGAAAATTTCAGCTACAAATCCTTCAACTATAAAAGCTTCGAATTTCCGAGCGCACAGGAAAACTCGCTTCATTATACACGGCCACCTTGCCGGAGCAGATCTGCCCTGGATAACAAGTATATGCAGGGTAGGTACAACTATTGTTTGACAGTCATTTTGCTTGTATTCGAAAGTCTAAATATCCACATCTGGTTTGAAATTCCCATGTATAATTTACACCTCTGTTCCCTTGCTCATTCAGGGGATATACAAGGAACACAAAAGTCAGAATGAAGCCCAGTTCCACCTGACCACTGTCTTGTTCCTGGCTATGAGTACAGTGCACTTCAGCCTTCTGCTGAATGCCCTTTTGCTGTGTTCACCTCCACAGGGAAAGCTATAATAAATTGATTTTTCTATTCCTTGCCATACGTAAAGGGGAAAAAAAGAGTGAGTTTTCTCACTTCAGCAAAAGGTCACAATAAACTTGTCAGTTTGAGTGACACATTTGATGTAATAAAACCTAAAGGCTTTGTTCAGCAGATTGGTTTTGTTCTACTCTGGCACATTTCAAAAATGAAATTGTTTCAGAATAAAAAAAAAAAATCAGAAAGTTCTATTGGCACAAGTGTCTAAATAGAATATTTTGGTTATAATGTATGAACTTCAGGGCTGAACAATTCAAACACAAATTTGAGAATCCTTTTAGATGATCCAAGCATAAAAAATTTGATAAAGCTTGGACCTGTTTTGGTAACAGGGGTATTGTCATTAAGAGAAGTTGGTACCCTAGAGCCAACCAAGGCATCTGGACTGGACAAAAGAGCTGAAAGAAGCTTGTGAGTGCCCTCTAATCACCGGTTCCACTCTGCCTCCTTGTGTTGATCTCAGCATCAGTAGGAATTACTAAAGATACATCTTCACCGGTCACACAAACAAAACAAAATATAGTTTTTCATATGCCCTGCTACAATTGTAATTCATGCCTGTTTGCTTCTTCTGTTGTTTTCCTGCTCTCCACCAGTTCATGTTTCACTCTGAAGACGTGAACTGCATTTTGACGGACTGGAGGGGCGGCTCCAGCGGTCTGTACACGGACGCCGTCAACAATGTCCGCATTGTGGGGGCCGAGCTGGAGTACCTGGTGAACTTCCTCGAGGTAAAAGTATCCCTGGAATGCGAAAGCCAGAGCATATTCCACATGGCAAAGGTTGTGCTCGGAGTGGCACCTTTAGGTTTGATTCAATAGAGCCAGGAAGAACAAGAAGTACCCAGCAAAGCAGGTGCAAATGTTATAAAAGGGCTCCAATCCCACACAAATGAAAATACCTGCTTTAGTGTCATAATTGATTTTGAAAAACTAGCATGACTTTTCAGCAGCTCAAAAGTTTGAACATCTGAAATGAAAAATTAAATCCCCTAGATTTAGTATATCAGGATAAGATGGTAAATAGCCATGAACACCCTGAAAATGAAGAGGGGTGTGATGACTGGGGAATTGCTTCTCTTTAGGTAGAGATCCCATCTCCCAGAACTGTAACTTTCCACCAGAACACTTGTCTCCATTGCCCAGTGGTCTGGCCACGTCCTGGCACTGCATGGGGACATGCTGCAGTGTCACTGGCTTGTATCCTCACACTGATTTTTCCTCCTTTCCATGAACCTTCCCAGAAAGACTACGGCTACTCTCCTGCCAACATCCATTTCATCGGCCACAGTCTTGGAGCACACGTTGCAGGGGAGGCAGGGAGGAGGAAGCCTGGCATCGGAAGAATAACAGGTACTGCAGCTATTTCAGCTGATAAAACTTTGCATTTTCACGTGAGAGTGACTGCTGCTTTATAAACACACAGTACACACTGCAATGTGCTGGTTTCTCATAAATAACAGTGTCCAGCCAGCACGGTGGCACACAAGTTGTGACACAGGCACACATCACTTTCTTTTAAGAACTCACTATTTTCTGTTTTCCTTCCCTCCCAGTCAGTTCTTTTCCCTGCATAGACATTGCTTTGTCTAAGCCATGCACACAGTGAGCAGTCACATGAGCAATTCGGGGAAACCAGGGTCAGAGCTGCGTTTCTTTATCTCCAAAGAGACCTCACTGACACTGAAGTGAAGGGATACTATTTTCAACCAAGATATTCTGGAAGTAAAAATAGACTTCTTGCCAAATAAAAATTCATAAATAAATCTACACGCTCAGAGTAACATATGAAGATCTCATATTTTTCAATAAAATGACAGAAAAAGCACCAACAAACCAAACCTCTTCTTATATCATTGTTCCCAAAAGTAAGCCAAGCAGCCATCAGCATTTTACTGTGCTGCAATGCCTTCAATCAGCTTTCTGTTAAAACTCTGCCTGTTTTTCTAGCTGTGGATAACAAAATAAATTTTTATATGTGGAGTAAAGGCAGAAATGTGATGACCTGTAGTGTACACAGCCTGTATGTGATGATATACATATAGTATTATTTACTCAATCAGATGTATCTCCATTCATTTAGGTTTGGATCCAGCTGGGCCCCTTTTCCAGTACACTCCCGCAATGGTTAGGCTGGATCCTTCAGATGCAAAATTTGTTGATATCATTCATACTCATGCTGGTCATCTTTTCTTTGACTTTGGTAAGTTTTCATGCAAAAGCTGCCATTGGCACACAGGTTGGCCACAGAACACCTGAGAGTGATCTGCCAGGATCCGTTGTGCATTTCAGCTCCAGGGATTCTTCAGACTTGTGGCCACCTGGATTTTTACCCAAATGGTGGGAAGAAGATGCCAGGATGCAACCAGCTTCGTGTACCTCCTGCAACTCAGGATATCAATGACCTGATGAGAGGTAAATCTATTTTAAAGAAGTAATACCTCAATATAAGTTACAGTTAGAAATAAAGGCTAGGATAAGGTAAGACCTTCGAATGTATATGTTATTTATATAGCTCAGATTTGGAATAGGGAGTCAATGCTCAAAAATGGAACATTTAAAGCTGCCTCTGAAATACCCTCCAATTTTCTTTTGTACTAACCAAGGCAAATTCCAGATGAAAACTTCAGTTAAAGCATGCAAAATTGTGCATCACAAGCTTTATAAGAGCCTGTCACTGTGCTGCCAGGCTGACCTCAGTGGGAATTCCTCACATGAAGGACTGGTAAAATATCATTCATGGATAATCCAAAAATGAGTATTTTAAAATCTGAGCTCTCCTTCTCCCTAGGAAGATATCACTCCCAATATTACTGGGATTCATCCATGCTATTAAGCTTTATTCTCTTCAAAGGGAACAGCCCAAGGTTAGAAATATAAAGATGATAGAATGACTGCTCCATTAGTAGTTCTTCAAAGAAAGCTGGGCAGTTAATCAGAACTACCCTGGGATCCAGTACAATAGATCCACAAAATCCTGTCTTCTGATCCTAACCTACAGAAATGAGAACATCTGTTATTCACAGCTAAATGTTTTGAAATCCCTACCACTAGTTAAGTAACTTGCTTTCAAATATGCTCCCCCTTAGAACTGGTTGAGAACTTAGTAACAAAGAGAACTGAAAGCTGACTGTGCTCAAAGTCACTTGGAACAAAAACACTTTCCAATTGGAATGCATAAAAATGTCTGCATTTTCATCCCAAAAAAAAAAAAATAAATTCCAGAGACATTTCACAAGGCTCTTTGCAATGTTTTGTCATGAAGGAGGAACTCAGCTCTATTGAACACGAGCAGATGGAGTTGGTTGTTCATGCAGCTCCTAAAAATAGAGACAGCTTTAGCTCCCTCTGCTTGGTTAAACCTTACTTTGTCTGGTAACCTCTCTTTTGTTTGCTAATATTTACATTTATGTAGTGCTTTTATGTATTAAGTGCTTTAGAAATAATATTTAGTGACTTTTTTCCTGCAGTTTTTGATGCAGTAGAGAGACTATAAGTGTTAAGTGAATTTGCCACTAACATAAATTGAGCCAGCTGTAAGAGCTGAGGGTTTAAAAGCACAAACCCTTCCGAATTAAAGATGGAGCCACAAAGAAAACATACCGAGGAAGCCTTGATGATGCAGATTATTTTCAAGAAAAACAAACAACAAGTACTTTTCAGGGAGGTTTTAGTGTGGGGTTTCTTTTCTTTCATTATGTAAAGAACAGTGTGTCAAGTGCTCAACACCAACTGGTCTATCTTTAAGATGCATAAATATTGCCATTAGGAGAAATTTTGATTTCACTATAAACTGTGCTAGCTTGCAACTACTTCAGTGCCTCCCAGACGTCCCCCTGTGGTTTGGTGAGCCCCCACCACACGCTGAAGCAGAATAGAGCCCATTTTTTATACAAACAACCTAACTTTAGTATATTGTGTTTTGATATAGAAGACACCTCGGAATCAAGGAAGACAGCACTTGCTATAAGGGACGTGTAAATATAAGCCAAATAGCACTTTCTTCTTTCCTTACTGGCTGCTTATAAAGTTCAGCCTGATGGGAAAAAGAACCTGTTTCAAATAGTTCTTGAAACATCAAGGACACACTGCCAAACATCCTGCTTTTCAGAGAATTTCACAGAATTGCTATCAAATGACTGCAGATTTTCTAGAGCTTAAAAACACTAAAAGCCACTGAATTTAAAATAATTGCTAAAATTACCTTTAATTCTATAAATGAGTGGAAACTGTGAATTTACAGAATACCATGTTGTGATAACTGTAAGAAAAGGAAAAGTACTTCATTGCAACTACTGCATGCTTTACAAAAACTGTAGCTATGAAATATTCCAGTCTTTGAAATATCAAAGGGGAATACTCCTAAATGCTTCTTGTTTCACCTTGATTCATCTCCACCTCTGCTAAAAACTACCTCTTTCCAACAGAAAAAAAAAAATGTAGGCTTAAGTACACTTTCTTACTACAAAACCAAATAATTGACACTTTGTCTTTTAATTACTGTTATTTCTTTTACCTGAGACATCACTATATGTACAAGTGCTTTTGAAGAAGAGACCCCAAAATGTTGCTTTGGCAAGGACTTTATATTAATGTAAATCACTTTGTACCTGTTGGGTTTTTTTTTTGTTTTTTTCTCCCAGCATATAGATCTTTTGGATGTGGACATAAAAGAAGTCTCAGGTATTATGCTGAGAGTATCATCACTCCAAATGGATTTGTTGGGTATCAGTGTGACACATACCAAGACTTTGTACTGGTAACTACCACGTCTGTATTTATCTGAGGGCCTATAGCCCCGTCCTTCTTCTTTTAATAATTTCTGGGAAAACTTCTACCCTTGGGATCATGGGATATGGGCACAGGGGACATTAAGAACCACTGACTACCTTCATTCAGACCAAACCCAAACCTAAGCAATTTCACAATAGAGAAGTGATAATGAACATTTAGCCTTTTTTTCATCAAATGCACAAATAGCCAAAGGTCCACAAATGCCGGTTTGAACAGAATCTCCCACATATCAAAACTGAAATACCTAAATATAGCAGTGCTATTTTTTCTGACTGCAATTAATCTGCTTTCATGCTTATTTTTTTTACCTTTTTTAAATGGATGTCAAAGTCTTGATCTGATTATCTGACCTATGTAGGTACGTTAAATTCATTAAGGCTCTGCACAGGAATAAAGGATGAAGAGCACACAGAACAAATCCCAAATCGAGAGCCCATCCTCCAGTACTCCTAAACCTAACTATTTTTACCATATGAGTGAGATATCCAGCCAGACCTCCTTGGAAACGTGATTATCCATCCTATAACTAGCAGAAAACCTTCCAGTGGACCCTGAGAAAGATGAATATATTACCTGTGTTTTACAGATCAGGGAGCAAGGCAAAACATTCTTTATGGTGTTTACTTATGGTCTCTGCAAGACCACAAGGAATTAGGCCAGATTTCCAACCTGTTTCTCTCTGATTTTCAACAAGATGAAATAAGCTGACTGACAGTCTCAATTCCTTTTTCAACCACAATGATAAATACTGGAGGTATGATCTGAACTGAGAAGCAAGTACCTTTTCAGAAAAAACAACCAACCAACCAACCAAACAAACAAAACCCCCTGGGAAAAAGCTGAAATACCCTAATTTCCTAAAATTTAAGAAGTGAGATTAAAATAGATTCTGTCTTATAACATACATTTTTATTTTCCCCCCAGGGAGACTGCTTTCCATGTCCAGAGGAAGGATGCCCACTGATGGGTCATTTTGCTGATAAGTTTTTACATAAAACTGAAAAGGAACAGCAAAAGGTTTATCTAAACACAGGACCCTCCCCTCCATATGCTCGTAAGTGCTCATTTTGGGGTGTATTCTAAAGAGGCAATTATGAATTCTGTGTGAAAAAAGACCTTACACTTCTGCAGAGCTGCTGCAATTAAAGAGTTGCACTCAATAAAACATGTAGAATTTTAGGTGTTAGGTACATGCAGTACCAGCATTATTTGAGAAAGCTAACATCATTGTAAAAACAGATCAAATGATGCTCACCTTTGGGTTAAACTTGTTTATTACATGATGGCTTCAAAAATTCTATAAAGCTGAAATTGGGAGGAACGTTACGCTGGAAGTGCATAATTTCAAATTTAAAAATATTGTATTGTTTTTATTGGCAAATGTTTATAAAATTGGAGCATTTCGGGCTATTTTTGCCAAGCTCATCAAGTCAAAATGGCAGGGAGCAATAAGAAATACAGTTTTAGTTGTGATTAATGTAGAAATAGCCATAGGACTGGGAAATAGGCAAATTAATAAATAAACTGTAATTCTTCATGGGTGTCTTTTGCTTATAAGCGCATTTGTGCAACCCATTTCTCTCTCTTAGAGGTACTGAAACATATAAGAAATTTAACCCTTAGGAAAGAAATCTCCTTACAACCATAATCCATTTGATTTTGCTTTCAAAGGCTGGCGAAAAGAGATACATGTCAAAGTACGTGCAACAGAAACCATGAAGGGAAATATAGATGTAGCCTTGACTGGAACTAATGGGATCAGGAGAAAATATACCATTGACAAGTAAGTTTAATGTGGCTGCTGAAAACGTGGCTCTATCACTGTTATCCCATGGAATGTATACACAGCTATTTTTAGGTGCCTCACCTTGCTCCGTGTGGTCTGTGATTTACACTGGTAATAAAAGTAGCTGATTGAAGTGATTGAGGTTCCCTGTGCTACAGATTGGGGTAAAAATCTGTTTGCTGGTGCCTCTTGCTCTGTATTTCCTGTTGTTTTCTGACGTTGATGTTAGCATAGCAAAGTGGGCAAGAGCTCTGTGGCTGCTGCTGGACTCAAACATGATTTGGTGATCTCTGAGAAGAGCTCGGTGATGTACAGTCATCTAATTATCCCCTTCTCTGGGGAATATGTGAATAAGAAAGTTGCAGCTTACCCATGAACTGTGCTGGAATATGGGATTCCTGTCCACTCAGCCTGGCCTTTTCCAGCAAGTGTGAATTTAAATCTCACTAAACAGATGCTGGTCAGGAACTCAGCTTCAATATTACAAACCCAACCTCCTCTGTGTTTGAACACAGCCCTGTTACTGGTCTGTACCAGGAGTACCTTTGGTTATAAACACACCACTGCAGCAATAAACCTACAGATAATTTCAATGTTAATGTCACATTGCAATGTGTGTTCCGTTGGAGTGAACAGTGATAGCACAGAAGGCACAAATGTAAACTATAATTTTCGATTTCCTTCATGGTTGAGAGCAACCAGAAACACTGAGAACTTTTTGACTTGGATTTATTTGAATATAGATCTTATTTTCCAAAAGTAATGTATAGAATAAACCACAGCAATACTGACAAGGGCTGTGCTCACTGATGTAAGTGTTTTCATCCTGAAAGGCACAGGAATTTTGGCAACTCTATAAAAAAGGTTCATAAAATTCTAGCAGTAGTGTTCAAAGCTGCAACTCTCATGGCACGCCTCAGCTCATCTCCCTTACTGCCTATAGTCAAGCTTTTCTTTTTCCCCTCATTTGTGTAGAACACCGAGCATCTCTTTCGTGCTTTTCTTTTGGCAGGGGAACTTTCAAACCAGGCAACACGTACTTGAACTACATTGATACAGAAATTTCTGGGAATGTCTCAAAAGTTGAGTTTCTCTGGAAAAAGCATCTAGGTCATGTAGACAGAGGCTGCATGGGAGCTGAAGAAGTCACAATAATATCCGGGGAAAACGGAAATATGTAAGTACATAATCTAATGATGCTCCAGAAAGGTAGAAGCTTTTCCCCTAAACTTTAGTTTCATGTGCCCAGCTCATAGCACAGCACACCAGAAACAGCTCTGCAGAGATCAGCGCTGTACCTGCCTGGGCAGGGTACTTCACACCAACTCCAACCTGAGCCCATGGGCCTGGCAGCCACTGCCATCTGCAGGACATTGGATACACTTTTGGAGCACACCTCCTTTAACTTTTAACCAAAATTAATCCAGTTTATGCATCCACCCCACTCTGTCATGTAAACCAAAGTGTGGTAACTGGGAAAAAATGGAGGGAGCAGCTCCTTCCAAAAGCATGCTCCTGTCCCAAATGAAAATCATAAGGGAGCCTGATCAAAAAGGCAAACACATCCTAAAAGTTAATAATTAGTCATGAACTAGTAAATCTTAAAAAAAAAATTTGATAACACACACTCTATATTCTCAGCCTACTGGAACTTGTGCTTTGACCTAACATGAAATAAAAGCAGGGTTTATATTGATTATGTTGGCTGGCTGCTACGAAAATGTCCCATTTTACTGACAAATATTTCCTTGAGCTCTTTTCCCCTCCTCAGGTCCGTGTTCTGTGGGTGTGGGACCGTGCAGCCCAGCACGTGGCAAGCCCTGGCTCTTTGCTGAGGGCCAGGAGTGCCTTGAGCTCTGTGGCAACATTCACCAGCTGGAAGAGAGCACTGCAGTCAGCAGCAAAGGGTTAACGAGGCTTCCTCAACAGACTTGGAGAAATTTGCCCAGGCCTCTTATAAAAGCGCAATTTCCAAGTTAGTGCTGTCAGCTTTTGTCCATGCAGGGCAGCTGCACTCCTGTGAGCAGTGGGTACGATGACAGATACCATGTATGTTAATAGTGACTACCTGGGGCTCCTCTCTGTACCTGAAACTGGCATCTTCTTTATCAAAACTGGATTGTACTGCTGAGGAATTTTCTGCCAGCCTTCAATCCATAACTATTTTCTCTTTACCAGTGAAGCTGAATTTTTCACCTCTGCTTTGCCTTTGTGACAATGCTGAGGTCAGACTTGAGCTACATCATTTGGATTAGCATTGCCACTCCAAATTTGTCAGAATTTTGATTGTACTGATTAGCAAAACCAGACTACTAGGAGTGATAAGCATCAGCCAAAATAAGGCTAAGGTTCCTTTGTTTCAACACAAGCTACCCACAAAAATTCTTTCAGTTTTTAATTACCAGCTGTTGCCTAAGGCATGCAAATAATTTTTCCATCTTCTGTGAGGTTTATTATTTGGGTGCAGAAATTATGTGTATCAATCACATTGGGCAACTCTGTTCTGTCCCATCCTGACAACTAGCTATTCCAGAATGCTTCCAGTGAGGTTCACCAAAAGGTGTTGCTGTGTTACACAAGGCTGAATGTGGCTGATGAACAGGTGTGTTTCAAATTATGCAGCAATACTTTCGAGATGTCAGAACCCCGTCACCTCCTGTGAAGTTTGCCGAAGGACTTGCTCCGGATATTTGATAAATCAGGTGTCTGCCTTCTCAGAGTCACTCTTCAGTACCCTTTATTTGTCATCCCCCCATGAGCAGGGTGGGACCAGAAACCATCTTGAGCAGGAAATTCATCCTTCTTTACCCCTTAAGAAAACTTCTTGGCAAGATGCCCTTCTTGAGCAAGAAGGGGCTCCCCTCCTCTGTGCTCCCCTGGAGATATAAAAAAACCCCAGGTACTTCTACACAGTTTGGAAATATCTGTAACTGGTAATTACAACATCTTGAACATCTTCCATAAACCACGCATGGCTCTCTGCCCCAGAGTTGCACAAATTAAGGACACTCTATTATTTTGCCTTTCTTACAGTCAGGAACTGAAGCCAAAAAAAGGTAAATATTTTCCTCAGGATCCCAAAAACGTGTGCAGCAAGGCCAGGAACTGGGTTTAATGGCATGAACAGGAGTGTGATCAGTGCCATGTAAGGCATCACTCCTCACAGAAGGAAACAAAGTCCTGTTGGACTCAAGACTTCTCTAAAGCCCATCCTCTCCTGCCTCCGTACTTGACTGTGCCACTTTTGCAATTCTAAAAACTAATTTGATGTTTCTATGAATAATAAATTATATTCTTTCAGAAACACAAGTTTCATTTTGTTTAATTTTAAGCTATAGATTTTAACAGTGTTGTGACACAACATGACGGTTCATTTAGGCTGCTGACTTGTGCTACAAGTGTGGTACAGCTCATTAGACCACTTAAAAATATGCATTTTCTCACCCAACCAGTTCAGCTAAAACTAGAACATTGCATTAATTTCTTCCCCTTGTGTTGTTCTGTTTTCATTCTTGTCATATGCTATCTCTTGAGTTAATTTTTATTCTTTGGTACAGTAGAGATCAACACTGCCCTTCTTCGCTAATATATTTTTAGACAGAAAAAGAGAGATTTCTTTTTATGAGATAAAGGTGAAAAAATCCACACTAACAGCAGCTGTGTGTTGCTGGTGGCAAATAATCTTCCTCCTTGTTTCTTTCTGTATTTAAAATTTTAAATTCTTCCTAGTATGAAATCTTTGGATACTATCACTTTGTATTAATGGTGCTAGTTCAAATAATGCAAGGGTTTGATATTTCATGAGACAATCTGCCTTTGAAAAAGCTCTGGACAGGCAATTCTTTCACATCTTTAAAACAATGTCAGCCATCTTTTCAGAAAAATTTAAATTGAATCTTTAAAATGTCAAGTGAGACGCACCACTCGATGTGTTTAGCTGTCATGTGGAAAGGTAGTGCTTTTTAAAATCAAATGTGCCTCATTTCTCCAAGGATTTAAAGGACATATTATGATTTGCATTCTGTCTTTTACATTATTTAAATATTGTGACAAATTATAAGTGCTTCAGAATTACAATACAAATTTAATTCTATACTCCTTAAGCATGTGTTCACTACAAAAATTATGCCAAAGGTAAATTGATAAGAAAGCCATTATGAAGCTTTCAGCCTCAGTCACTTTGCTCTCTTATGACACTCTTTCGACAATGAGGTAAGGTAAAACAACTACACAAACAAACCTCTTCAGGCTTTTCTAGAAAAAAGGACAGCAATAATTAGCAATCCAAAATATGAAGTATCTGGTCCACTTACATCATCTGTGTTTACTTTATATGTGGTCTCAGAAAAATAATTCTAGGCGAAAACATATGCTTGCCACAAAGGCGTATGTGCTAATGAGAAAACAAGGACCATTTTTGTCAGAATTCTCTGATAACAAAAATAAAATACTCTACTGCATAGCACAGCAGTTTCTCTTCTTTCCAAAATCACAGCCTATAAAAATGCCCCTCACAAATATTTGTGAGCCCAGAAGCAAAATAACAATAATAATTAAAATTAACTAAATACAACTAATAGGCAGAGACCTCAGTGTTCAGTTTGTGCAGTTTTCCTATTTTTGATCCTATCTTAATTTGTGACTTTTTAGATTTTTTTCATGCTACTCTAATACACTACAATACATTGATAAAATCCTTATAATATAACCAGAAATTTGTGGGAATACGCCTTCCAAGATCTTCTGGTCTTTCATCTCTGTGGTTTTTTTTTCCTACGACAGGCTCCAATTCTCAAACCTGTATCTGTTATATAGAAGCTAAAAAAAAAACCCTTTGGAACGTAATTTTCCTGAGACTCTAATTCAGTCAGGATATTCTGTATAGCCCCTGGGTCTAACAGTTGTTTGGTAGGCTGCTGGTACAGAAGCAAAGCCAAAAATCTTTGTGCATTCCCAACACTTATTCGAGTTGTTCTTCCATAACCAAAGCTGACTGGAGTTGGAGTTGCCACTAAACAACTCATCTATCGCTGACCTATCACTAAATCTATCTGCATGGAGTCTCTGCAAAACTTGGGGCTCCCTTACTCTCCTTTGTCATAACACATTATCAGGGACTTTGTAATTTCAAGTAGTCTCCAAGCTGCTTTAAGTTGCTCTGTTTCCAGTAATTAGGGAGCAGTTGATAGCATGCCCAAACCTCTTTTTGTGGCATATTTCCAGGACAAAACAGAGGCAATAATCTGCTCTTTATCGGCAACTATCAAAGATATAAACTTCCAGAAAGAACATGTCTCATCAGCAGCCCTTGCACAAACAGAGCACGCCCACGTTGCTGTGCTCAGGAGCACAAACCTCTCCTCCCAGCTGCCACAAGGGTCTTGCAACACCGGAAGCATAAGCAATATGTGAAAATACAGGCTGGCAGTGGTGTCACCCCAGAGTTTTTTCCCTTTTTTGTGCCACTAGGAAAGCTTGGGGCCAAATGCAGGTGTCCAGAGCTCTAGATGATTAGCTTTGTTCTGAGCCACTGAGCTGTAGGTGGGCTTGTCAGAGCCATGCTTTTATGAAGATACATATTCAAGATTTGCATCTGCCTTTCAATTTCCTAGGCAAATCTATAGTTATTCCCTTTTATCTCACTTGGTTCCTTCAAATAAGTTTAATTCTCTAACATTAATGGGAGATAAGGCATTCAGAATAATGAACTTCGCCCTCTTCCCTTTAGTTCTGCCCATTACTTGCAAAGAAAATCTGGCTGCATCTAAGGACTCCTCTCTGCCTTAGGTTACTTTCATCATCTGCTCTAAAACTCCCTTTTCTAGTGCCATTTCCTTCAAATACGATACTCCATAAGTGTCCAGCTTACAAAACCAATAGTTAATATTATTTTTTCTTGCTTTGAGTGATTTAATTAACAGCCAGCATGTATTATGGAAAGTCATAAAGATTTTTTACTTCCAAAACATTCCTTTAATTGCTGTTGTGTGCTACTGGAAAGGATATACTAAGGCAAATTGGTTTTCTCTCTATTCAATTTAAAATTTGTTCACTTGACCAGAAAGAAAATACTGGAGTTAAAAAATAGAATTATCAAGTAAATCTTTTATTCTTACCTCTGCCACTCAGATACTACAGGTCAGATTCTCTAAGGAGCTGAGTGGTCTTTGTCTATACATATTAGCAATTCTCTAGAGGATGGAATACACAAAGCTACTTCCAGATGACCTCCATCCAAGCTAAGAAATTCATTAACCATCTTCAATCTAAAATTGAAATGAGAGGAACAAAAATGTTGCTTTTACCATTTTATACACTTATCCTTCTATGAAAGCCTTGGTAATTTATATATTGCTGCACTTGAGACACAGTTTCTGAGATTCCTTTGGAGAACATGATTCTCAGTGAGTGTTTTGATCCTCTTTTGCCTCCCTATGTGAAGGCCACTGCTACCAAAATGAATTTATGTCCTTGATAATTCTCAGGCTGACATTTATAAAACCACTGGATGTGTTCACTTGCACATTGTCAGAGACAGCTGCAAAAGCCAGACTTTTCTTCCTGCTCACTAAAATCTGTTGTTCCTCTAAAGACACAGAAATGGGCCCAGAAAAACTGACCATTCCTGAAAGGACCTACACCTCAAAAGCCTACAACATGGGTTAGAAATTACTTTTGCTATTAATTCTGGTTTGTTGTACTGGCTTACATTAATTTAATCAGGAATGTGTATTCCCTCTGAAATACACTGACAGTGAAACTCAGTGGCACTGTTTCAGCACTCACACACAAAGACTAACTCTATGGAAGGAACAGCAAAGTATTTGAGCATATCCAGCAATCCTGGTCCCCTAAAAAAATGTTTCAAAGGGGTCTGATCTCCACACAAAGATGTCGATCGGTTTCTGAAGGTGTCTCGTAATAAATAGAGGCACCAGTTTCAGTGGCTGCTTTGCATTTAACTTACACGCCAGAATTCTGACACGAGGCACATGAGGGCACATGACATTCCTTATCTCTTTTCTTTGGCTCTCCAAACTCGTTCCTCCTCAGACATATCTAATGAGCTGCATTGTTCTGAGGAGATGCATATCCCATAGCTGCTGCCAAATCTCCATCTTCCAGTCAATGAAGGTAGACTCGAGTGTCGAGAACTTCTTACGAGCTGGATCTCTCCTCTCTTATCTGAAATTACACACACATCGTCAGCGTAAGCAGCAATTAAATATGAGATGCAGTTCCTTTCTGGCCAGTGCTTCCTCCACATTCCTCTGAGACTTCTTTCTAATGATTATTTTCATATATGGCACTGCCTTGCACCGCTCTACCAACAAGAAGCAGACCTGGGCTCGAACATTGCTGTAGGTGCCGCGTGCCGCGAGGAGTGCCAGACGCTCTTGGCTCGGTTTTCACAATGCCTTGCAGGCTGATTGCCTCGTATACAACTCAGAATATGGAGAAACAGGGTTTTGGTGTTATTTCTGAAATACCTTCTTTCAGGCAATGCACATTTCTCAGGACCACAAACTGGCTCCTTATGTGAACCACAGATCCAGCCCGAGTTACTTCCTGCCCTCAGGCACTTAAACCACTCTGTAAGTAAGGGTGACAGTCGCTCCCACAAAGTTGCCAGAGCAGGTGATTATGGCAGCACCCATCCTCCAGATAGCACTGTAGGGACTTGAGGCCTTGCTCAGGAACTGAAAGAACTGGGTTCTGACGTGGCTGTGACTCACAATCTCCAGAGCACAGAAGAGAATCTGGGATTTACACGATTGACAAGTTATGAAAAGATGAATGACATGATTATCATCATCCTATCCTTCACCTGAAACGATTCTGAATGAAAGTGCCGGTGGTTTCTCTGATCTAGGTGGATCACAATAATGTCAGTTTACACCAGTTATATTCAGAGCATGCCAGCTGATAAGAGAGCTTGGTACAGAGACACCTAATGTGTAAATCCCACATGGACTAGGAGGACATAGATTAGTCAAAATGGTAGTGGGTAGACAGAGCTTCAGTTAAGTTCACTAGTAAAAGCTCAGATACTTATACTGTCCCTAAAATGTAAGACTATTTTTCCTATTCCCTTCTTTTAAAAGAAGCTAGTCTGCCCTTGATGAAAAAAAAATTATTTTATATATTTTTTATATATATATATATAAAGAGGTTTGATTGTATGAAAATGTACAAGGGCTTGCTTTGACAAGGCATATTCACCAGACAGCTCACAAAAAGACAGCTGGTGACTGCTAGTGGAGGACCCAGAGCAAGGAAATAAAGCTCCTGCTCTGAACTCCCCCGCAGTGGAGGGTCAGTCATCACCTGTAACACGAGCTCACCATAACCACTTAACTCAGGAGAGCATTTCGTGTTGGCTGGGATGAATGTTACACACAACGACCTCTCTGAGGGGGCTCAAACGGCCTCATCTTGCCTTTCTTCAAGCTAACAAAACTTCAGGGGAGGAAAATGTTGATTAATTAAACACGAAGAGAGAAAAGGAAAGGCAACATCTGTTATATCCAGCATTGAGGGGATCGTTCTTACAAAGGTTCTCACTCACCCACACCAAGCCTATAATTAGATGCCGTGTGGGCAGGTCTGCACCTACTGTCGTGGGACTGATTCCAAGTGAAAAAGGCCGGCAGTGACCAGGATTTGAGAGGGAGCTGGCTGAACAGAGCCTGCAAAGCACCAGCCTCTTCTGCACTCAGAGTGGTAAGTGCTGAAAATCTGGCGGGGTTTGGGGACGAGTGTCTGTACAAGCTGCAGGCTGGGGCTGGAGGACTCCAAGGACTCCTTAGCTTAAAAATAGCCAGGCTGAATGGTATGGTGTGAGTGAACATGCAGAAAGCAAACAGCAGCACTCAGAGAGAGACCCTGGCAGCAGCTACGAGGCTTAAAACTTTTCAATTCCAGGAAATCCCAGTAGGAGATGAGAAATTCTGGGCTGTGACAATGCAATGCATCTAGGAAAACAAGGTGGATTCAGTGGGGCTAAGGTAATTTGAGGCTGAATATATCCCTGTTTTTAAAGGAAAAACAAAATTACGGTATTGGCAGATGGTATCTCGACTTCTTTCATTTTTAAGGGAAAACGCATTAAAACACAACAGCAGAAATGAGAAGGGAGGGTAAAACAGGCTACATATTTAAGCATTATTAGGAGCACTGAAAATTTAAAGGGAGAGTGGAATTGGGGAAGAATTCTTCCACTGTTCTATGGAAGAATGTGAAAAGCAAGACTTTTTTTGGTAGACTACCGTGCACAGGGGAACTCGAACTGGTCATTGACAAGGGCTGTTCTGCATTTCAGAAATGGCAAAAGGCCAACAGTGTTGGTCTTGGAGTTGACTAAGTTTAAAAACAGCCTAGTCATGGAGACAAACAGTGGAGATCACCCTGGGAGGACAGACAAGTGGCCAGGTGGTGGCTGCAAGTCAGCTCTAGGCTCCCTCGTTACTCAGAATTGGCACAGCCACTTCCCAAAACTGAATCACATTTGTTGTTGGTTTGTTTTGGGGTTTTATGATGCTTGTAGTCAGATTAAATTATCGTAATTGTCTCTGTAAACTTGAATGTATGAATACCAGTGTAAGGTCAAGGTGAGAACCCTATTATTTAGGAAATCTGAGCAAATACTGCACAGTAGGAAGCCAAAGGCTTATTAATAAATATGTTTTCTTTGCTATTATCCTAAAATTTCCTTAGCTTGTTCACCAGTTCTAAGCAACTGACCTAAACACCTTGAATGCCTAAATCTTACAGCACCCTCCAGCATACCTACTAACTTTTATTGGAGCTCGTCCCACATTAAATGCCTCAAGAAAATAATTTGCATCACTATTCTGAGTCATTCAGGTCAATGTCCTAGTCCACTGTTTCAGATTCAGTTTAAGAGGTCAACTGGCACTCAGAAAAATCTGCTACCCAGACCAGACAGCGTGTGTGAGCCTTGCCTTGCTGTGGTTATTGCTTTGTGTTGGGTGGTTTGGAGGAAGAAAATTTCCAAAAGGTTCTGCACATCTTTGCTCTGCTACAAAATTGATTTCTCTACTATTAAATTTGTGGGCTTCAGAGCTGTTCAGTTAAGGCCAGTTTCCTCCTGCAGAACTTCACTGTACCTAAGAGCTGGAGAGCAAGAGCAGAGAAAGCTGACCAATGCCAAGATGATTTTTATTTATTACTATTCATTTGTATGGAAGCAGTGCCAAAGAACCTTCATCCAGAACCAGGAGCCTGCATTGGGCTGTTCATGGGGAGGAGCTGGAGGTGAAATTAGGTCTTTAACAATTATGCCAATTACTCTGCTCCCGGAGTTATCACACCTTATCACCAGCTATTTTATATATTTTTTGCACACTCTGCACACTCTGCACACAGTTTTCAGTATTTGATAGTCTGGACAAGCAGTGTGCCAGAGCCACTGGCTGTGGGCTGTGCCTAGGAAAAATGGTATTCTTTGTATAATTGTACAGAGTGGGCTGAACAACAACAACAAAAAATCCTATTGTACTTTCAGGTATTTGTATATGGGTAAATACGTATGTGATCCCCATTATGAGGCCTAAAGATACTATTGTAATTTTTTTTCGCTAACTTTCTTTTACCATTTTAAGTAATGTTCAATACTTGGGTGTGCAATTAGCTCTCTAAATGCCTCGCACTCAAAGCCATGCAAGAATTTGCCGGGAGAACAAGAAATTTAACCTACAACTCCTATATCCAAAGCTTATGTATTAAACTCTGGATGGGTTCTCCTCCTTTGTATTGATTTACGATACAAAGTGCTGAGCCAAACTGCTGAAAAATAAGAAAGACTTAAATAAAACAGTGGAAAGACAGAACTGCAAAAATATTCTCTGTTTAAGGACAGTGCCAGTGCAGGAAATATAGGAAGTATGGTTGGAGTGGTAAGGCAAGAAAAAAATTTTAAAAAAACCCAAAAACACACATCAAAAAGACCTGAAAGAAGGTAGAGAACTTAAACTTCGGTATTGAAGGGGACAAAGCAGACCTGAAAATTGGAAAGTAGTATTCTCCCAACTGTACATGTGGAAACAAAGAATAACAAGTTCCTTGGCACTTCAAGAGTCACTACTAATACATTAGCAAGGCTTTGAAGGTCTTTTCATTTACAGCTTCCTCCAATGTTCACCTCAGTTCTGCAAACACGACATGCAGCATGACAGCATTTAATTCCCCAAACACCAAAAAATAATTCTTCATTCAAAACCTGTACTTTTTTTTAACTGTACTTTAGCCTAGATGTCAGCATTTTTTCGTTCCGAGCTCGTGTCCAGTAATAGCAGTGTTGAAAGCTGGCATTCAGTGTAATGCCAGCAACTGGCTCCTCTAAAACCTTCATCAGTGATGATCCAGCATGAGCAGTGAGTAAAAAAACCCCCTGAAGCTAAAAAGCTAAAAAACATAATCACACCTTGATCGTGGTGAGATATGATATATGAGAATGATATGATAATGATATGATATATGATACATGATAAGATGTTATATGATATGATGGTGCACAGTAGCAAGGACTGCATTTGTAAATCCAGAAGCTGCCTTCTAGTTCTTCCAACTAAAGCCTGAAATGCAATAATTACTCAATTTTTAATCTACTTAATCCAGGCGTTTAATTTTAATCTACTTAACTGTTGTAGTAACGCATGTAGGTAATTTTACTTTCTTAATCAAAATAGCAAGATCTTCATAAAATCTGGGTATCATGTGACTTAAAGTGTCAATCTTATAAGACTGTCAGCTATTTTGCCATGTCATGTAACTGAATTCAATGACACAACTTAATCTTTTAACAGTTTTTCACAATTTTTCTTTCATGAGTGAGTATCCTGTGGAGGCTTTCATCATTGTGCCTCAGGCTGATATTGGAATGAAATTCCACAGGTCTGAAATTCCTCAAATCCTTCATCCTAGTTTTTGACATGTTATCATACTAGTTTCCTTCAAACCATGTATCTGAAATTTCCTTACAAATCAATAACTTTAAAAAAATTTCAATACTTTTTCTGATAGTTTTTTTTTTAAGAATCTCAACTACGAGTTACTGAAGTCCCGTGATTTTTGAATATGCAGTTCCAATAGCTGTTCTACAGCAGATCTAAAATTACTGCCTGAACAGAGAATCACCATGAATACCATTTTTTTTCTGTTGTGAGTTTCACCTGGTTTTGGTAAAGATAGACAAAAAGCATTGTATCTTTTTAATTCTTTCACACATCAAATATTTTTCCTTAATTCTGATGCCCATAAATTATACATGTTGACATTATTTTCCCTGTGAAATCTGTGTAACTTTTAGCCATTAATTCTCAGTTACCAATATGGCTCTTTTTTTGCCCCTCTGTTTTCTTCTAATTTCTTCCATTTTACCAAGTAACCCCTAGGTTTTTAATTTATTTTCTATTACCTTTTTTCAGCATAAAGCTATCCAATTTTCATTAAAGAAAACAGTGGCCATTTTTGTATCCCGGTACTGGTCACCAGAGAAGGAGGTAACAAGGGTTATAAGAAAATGGTGAGTAAAATTCTTAGTAATTCAACACATAACAAATGTTGTTTAAACTGTTTTTTAAAAAATCTATTTATTGCAGTGAAATTATTGAGTTAAAATGCTGATAATGAGAACTCCTGAGATCTGGCCTTGCTTCTCATTAAGGCTCTGTGTGCCTGCTCGTGTGCATGTCCTAAGGAAGGTGTGTGGGTTCATGTGTGGGACTTAAAAATACACTGCAGACAGTCATTATGCAGACTTTCTCATATCTCACCAACCATCCACTACGGCCCATGAATCACTGATTTAGCAACGGTGTCCTGAAGGTGACTTGATGTCACCACTGCTCCAGTGTAGCTTTTATACATTAGGATGGCAGTCCATGAATATTTGCTTTTTTTTTTTCTTCTGAGCTGAACCTCAGTTTAAGAATATTTAGTGCTGGTTTTGCATGTCTTCTGTCCATTGAGGTGTTACCTGAGCTCAGCATTGAGCACTGCCAGCAGCACCGGGTAGGCTGAGATCACATTCACAAACAAGTCCTTCCAGTTCCTCTTGTTCAGCAGTACGCCTCCTAAATGCCCAGTGAAAGAATTTTCAAATTGCATGCTGCCTGAACTCTTTTTTGCACAGTTTTTTAACCTCTTTGCAATCTTTTTGTCATTAACGTGGACTAATACAGAAAGGCTTCCCACTAAAAATTGTCTTCTACCCAAACTACAACTCTTAATTACGAATGTATCAACATTCGACAAATGATAAATTTTCTTCTGCTTCTTTTATTTCCCTCGCCACATGTTCTATTCTGTTTTCTGCCTTCAAAGGAAGATCCTGTGAAGGAAATTACTGATCATTTTTATTTGTCAACAATGTCTCACATTTCCTTAAATCATCACTTGCCTTTCAGATTTTAGGTCTGAAAAGCAATTCTACCATCCTTCCTGCTGTAGTGTCCCTCCATGGACAGTACATCTTCCAGCTATGAGGGCTGTCCATTCAATATTAAGAAATCCCATGGAGCTCTCCAATTCATTTGCTGAGCCACATCAGCTGTGATTTTCCTGCACTGTCATCAGGTTCTCATCATGGTGATGGGCACCTTGACAGATATTCCACCTGAATGGAGCTGCTCCTTTTGGGTAACTGTTGGGACCTCTCTGTTCTTGTCCTTTACCAGCTGCTTAGGATAACTCCTGATCCTTTTCTCTCCTGTTTTACTGCCAGACTTCCTCTCTGCTTTCTGCCCTCCTCAAGCAGATCGTTTCCTCTCTGTTGACTTCATCAATGGATAAATCAGGCTTAGGATCAGAACAGTATTTCTAAGGAAATTTCATGATTCCTCTCAGCTCTGCACTTTGCAATTCCCGCTCACTGCTGAGATATTCATCCTCACTGCTCTGCCCTAACACACAAACAAAACAAGCTATTACCAAACAGGGACTTCAGAGTTTATTAGAGAGTGCTCTGACCTATCCCGTTTGGCTTTGTTGGGAAACCATGTCATTACAGCCAAGTAATCCCACTTCCATCAAAAACAAGCACAGAGGTGGATCACACATTCCTCCTGTCTGACATGTGTCACACCAGCTTGAAGGACAAATTCTGTAAAATTCCCAGTTGTTTCTTCTTTGTTTCTGAAAGCATTTTGTAGTGTCAAGGACCTCTGGAGTGTTGTGTTTCTGGCTTTCTCACATCTGTAAAAATATCCCTTGGAGAGTGCTATGCACATAGCGAGATTATAACTACTGAATTTACCATTTTTTCTTAATATTTCTAATGAGCTATCCCAGTGTCTGGGTGTGACAACTCAAATTTTTGATTTCAAAGAAAAGCAGTATGTTGGAAATGGGAAGCAGGTGCCATGGGAAACACCAAAAAGAAGAGGAAATTGAGACCAGTGAATGAGGCAAATGAAAGGAGAGGAGGTGAAATTAATGGAAGTCCTGCCATGGAAAAGACCAGTAAGGAAAATGTAGACGAAAGGAATCTGATCAAAGTTTTTCTTGCAGTGAGGGGCCTAAGCTGCCAAGTGTGCAGACTCCAACAAGGTATATGTACCACTGTTCTTGTTGTACCACACCTCTCGCCTATCCCATCGTAGCTGGAAAAAAAATCAGGATCCTGTGATCTGATTGACTCCCTCAGCAATCTGCATGCGGTATTGCCTGTGCAAGAAATACAATGAACAGCAAAACTGAGTGGTGGGGAAGGATCACTGCCCACATCCTGCTGGGAACACGCCTCAAGCAGCCCAGGATGCTACTGGCTGTGGGGCACATTGGTGTTTTATGGTCAGCTGCTGTCTGCCAGGACCCTCAGGCCTCTTTCTGGCTGGTGGGTCCCCTCTGTGCACAGACCAGTGTGTGAGGTTATTCCTTTCAGGCACAGGTCTTTGCGTTTCTCTTTGTATTACGCTCTTTCAAAAAGGACAAAACACTCAAAACAAAATGCTTAACCTGTGTATTCAATTTGCTTTAGGTGTTCGGAATGTGGATTGTTGCATTTTACCTCCTTGGCACAGTGGCAGGTGAGAAATTGTATCTTTAAAAACTACCACTAAAAAGTGAATTCAGACAAAGTGGTACATAGGAGATGATGACTGCTATTTTCCTTTACATTGAAATTGTAGTATGATTTGTGGGTCATTCTAGGGCAATATCTATTACTGTGCATGGAACTAATGCTAAAAGGCTCTGTTGTGTTTAAAATTTATTCTTAAGAGCACAAGAGACATAACTCTGTGCTGACAATCCACAGAGAAATTCAGAGTCACGTGTCCTACTTCTACCAAGGCTATGCAAGATCTGTCTCTACATTATGGCTCTACACAAAGAACTGACCAGCAACACGGTGCTCAGCACAACAGTGCTAAAACTTAAAAGTTGAGTGTAAGTGAGCACAAGACCCATTTAATCTAGAAAAAACTACTATGTTGAAGGAAATGTTCGTATAATTCTTTGTGCAAGGTTACCTTCATTCCCATCACAGAGACACAATGCTTTGGAGTAGAAGGCATGCAGGAGCAATTCTAACAAGCATTTCTTACAGGGCTGTTTTTTAAAAAGGAACCGAACTAATCCTTTACAAGCCCTGAAAGTGGTGTCAAAACAGTGTGTGAGTCTTTACTTGGTTTATCCTCAATTTATTTAGCTCTGCTTATGTTCCCACTTCAGGCTATACACATAAAGAAAACAAGAATGACCTTCAAAAAATTAATTTCAAAATCAATAGTAAAATTAAATCTTTAGTGTTTTGCTCTTCAAACTGTTGTAGTCTCAAATGCATCATCAAGCATAAGAGAATCACACACACAAGTTGTTTCTTCTACTCTAGGTAAAGAAGTTTGCTACCCCAGGCTTGGCTGTTTTACAGATGACCCACCCTGGTCTGGGGTACCAGGGAGGCTTCTGACAGGTTTGCCTGATTCTCCAGAAGAGATGAACATCAGCTTCTCTCTCTACACCAGAGAAACAGGAAATAACTCACAGGTGACATTTATTTTTAACATCAAAAGCTGACTGAACCTAAAAATATTTGTTAACTTGTTACGAAGTCTGTGTCAGTCACCATACATAGGCAAAACGTCAGAAGATAGTTTGAAGGTACAGGAATGAATATACACAATGAAATGTGTAATGAATGAAAGCACAAAGAAATCGTTATGAATGAACTGTAGGGCACAAGAAGTTTCCTGGTATTTTCCTGAAGGATGGTATAGGTTATGGCAGACTACCTTTTGCATGTATTTGAGTCTCTGAGGAAGGTTGAAGTGCATAGGATACACTCAGCAGCAGGTTGCTCAGCATTTCTGTTGTTGATAAAATAAATGAAAATACAGCTTCCGCTATTTCCTGTTAAGCTTCAGCATATCTGTGATCTACAACACAGCCCTTCCACATCCAGACTCCCTGAGCTCACATCACAGCCCCTGCATTTGTCTGAAAACAATGCAGACAGATAACATTCTCAAGGAAAAATAGATAATTAAGTAGGTTGCAGCAAGATTAGCTTCACCCCTGCTGCATGCAGTCCTTGCATGAAGTTCTTCCAGCCTTTCTGGAGTGGCTGATGAGACAAACAGGCAGCAGCTTAGAAACAGAGCAGCACACTGAAGCCAAAGGTCAGGTCAGTAAAGGGACAAGTTGGAGCAGGAATTGTGGAGCTGGTGGGCTGCTCCCTGGAGAAACTCATTGTCTCAGGCCAAGAGACACCCTGTGACAATGTGGCACTTTTAGCTTGCTGCATGTTCTGAAGAAGGGGGTTCTTCATGCAGAATAGCTGGGAGCAGCAAAAGCCACATGAGCACAACTTCTTTGGAAACCACAGTGGAACTGAGAAAGAAGAGATAGAGGCGTCTCTGAGTTCCAAAAACCACAGAATTTGTCCTTTCAAAGGAGAGTCCCTTTAGTCCTGAGGGTATGAGCTAGCTGACTTTTTTAAATGTTAGAAAGTATGAATAGATAAAATCTTTTTTTTTTTTTGCCATATAGGTGATTTCGGCGATAAACTCCTCGACCATCCAAAAGTCACATTTTTCCTCACATAGGAAAACTTCCTTCATCATTCACGGATTTGGCAGCACCGGAAAAACAGGCTGGGTGGTAGAAATGTGCTTGGTATGAGAGAGTATGCTCTGGTTCCCATCAGCTGTCGGTATCCTTTAGCCATTAATGTCCACCATGCATTTTACAGTTCGTTAGGTAGTAGAAGATACAAACCAATAATTAAATGTCACACATGCCAAAGTGCTCCCGCTCGGGAAGATGCAGAATAGTCAAGGCCCTTTGGTCCTCTCTGACATAGTTTTTCTCTAGAGTTTCCATTCCCAAACCCTGTAGATCAGATCAAAGCAATAACTGAACAGAGCTGTCCCCAGCCTCTACACCCATGTCTGGATATGGGGCTAGGCACCAACTCACTGCTGCTCCCATTAGCAGCAACTGAACCTTCCTTCAGCCCAAAGGCCCTCCTGACTTGTAGAGCTCAAGTTTCAGTCTATAAATACTACTCTGGTTCACCACTATTCAGTTCTTAGAGACAAACAAAAAACAACCAACAGAACAACAACAAAATCCAACCATACCAACACAAGAACGCCACCAGAATTTTTGGGTTTTGTTTCATACAAAGTTCAGTGGAAAAAAATATTTCAGATATGAAATGTGGAAGCTCCCACAAAACCAGCAGATTGTACCTTGGCTCCGGCAGACAAGCAAGATCTGCTCTAGTTGCTACTTCTTTTGTGCCAGCAGGGAAAAGGCCAGGCTGGGAAAAGACCCCACTGGATACTAAGTCACAAATCTTCAGCACTCCTTCTGTTCAAAAATCTATGAAAACTTTCAATCTGAAATATTAAATTGCCTTTTTTTTTTTTTCCAGTTGAAAAGAAACAGCAATTCTTTCTGGCTCTCTGCACTATAAATTTACAGTCCCCACAAAGAGGAGAGAGTCAAGGGTGTATTATTGTTTCACTTCTGTTTTCCTTGTCATTCACCTTTAGCTGTTTTTCGTGGATTAATTTTGTTACCACTCCTTGTTCAAACCTTAAGTGAGCCTTAGTCACAGAAAACTTTAACTGCAGACTAACACACGATTCTTCCACTGGAAAAATCACTGATCTCTGCAAGACTGTGCCCAGTACCGAAATGACCAATGCTTTCTCTGCTGAAATAGAACCTTTCTGCTCTCCTCCAAATTTTTTTTTAAGTCTGACATGACTTCTGGCATGACTTTCACAGTTTTAAACCCAGTTGGTAAATAAGACTACTTCTTATACGATTCAGTTAAACTATCAGCATTCCTCAAAGAAAGTCATAATACTCTACCATAGAATCTACTGTGCAGTTATATGGCATTTCAGAAGTATTTCAAAGATAGAAATGGTGTTAAAGTAAAATATTTTTATTACAGTTTTCATAACTGATTTTTTTTTTGAGGATTGGCTTCTTATATTCTGTCTTGTATGAAGATGCATGTTTCAGGGTGGTACAGGCTACAGTGAAGAGTCCCATTTAGTAAAGAATGAGAAACTTGATTATTATGTTATGTTTTAATCCTTATTCCAATGTAACTTGAATCTCTGGTTGTTGTTTCTTTAAATACTTTGCTTTGTGTGTTCCCACATCAGCTGTTACTGGAAGTGGAAAACATCAACTGCATTGCTGTGGATTGGAAAGAGGGAGCAAAAGGCACCTACGTCAGTGCAGTGAACAACATCCGCGTGCTGGGGGCTGAGGTTGCTTACTTCATAACCACTTTACAGGTAAAAGACCCTGCTTTACCACCTGCAATTCCTCAGTGGACGCAGTGGGGTTGTGACACTGCTGCTTTGGTTTGAACCTTGTCCAGTACGGTCAGGCAGGGCTGTACAGTTGAGATCCAGCTAATTATACTAATTACCTGTAAGGATTTTCACAGCCACAAAGGACACAAATGAAGCGGTGACTGAGAAGATGAGCCTATTAATTAGAGACCGGTAGGTGGCAACGTTTCCATATGCTGTTACAGGCAAGCCAGCATTCCATGGAAATGAGGCGAGTTCAGTGCTCGCAAGAGTTTCCCAGCATTATACCCGTGCCAGAAGTGCATTAATATCTCAGCTTAGCACCCCCAAAATGAGCAGTAGCTGCCTTAGTTGATAATTCCATGTTTGCTGTCTACAGGCAGGATCAGCTCTCCAGTTGCCTTCTGGCTGTGACCCTCATGTTCCCAAAGGAGGGTGTTCACATTTCCACTCAGAGTGCAGAACCGCTCAGTCGCAAAGTTTGTGCATCAGCGTTTCCCACTGATTCCAGAAACACTGATTTACACAGAAATACTCCAAGTACTTGGAGCAGCTGAAAATCAGAATTTTGCCTAGCACCGAATTGACCCTGGCCAGGAGTTGTTCATCTTACAGTGCAGCAAGAGGTAGTTCAGAGCCCAGGAGGCAAAGTGCCAACCTTGCAAGAACTTGAGGCTGAAAGAATACTTTCCCAAATTCTGCTGGGGTACAACCTACTGTTCCTTCCTAGGTAAATCATATCTAGCCTCGCACATTTGGCTTCTGGGTCTGTTTCTTGTATGTCATTTGAAGATGTGCTCAAATTCTCATTTACTACCTCTGTTACTGTATCATTTGCAGTCTAGGGCACTGTTTCTTCCCTCACAAAAATGCATAAATGATGCTTAGACTACCTTTTCTTTTGCCTAAATTACAAAATTCTGGAGTTTGACTGTAGGAAAGGTTAAGCTGCATTGTAAATGGAAGGACTGCAGTAAAATGTTTTCAGGGAATCTGTCATCTAACAATAAAGGCAGACAGGCCCATTCTCCAGATCTGCTTTAATTTTGGTACACACATTACAAAACTTAATGTAAAAAACCTCAAGCAATTAGCAACCTTGTTGGTTTTGGTTGCTACAAAACCCAATGAAATGTATCTCCTCTATCTCCCTTTCCACCGTCCGTGCAAGTGTAATATCTCAGCAGTGCAGGTCTTGCACAGGTGAGACCTTGCAAAGAGGAGAATGGATGTCACCCCACCTGAGCCTGGCAGTGAAAATCTTATTCATGATATGATCACATATTCTAAATAGACATGGGGAATAGATATGTGACAGAAAAAGGGCTACAAAGTAGAATAAATAAATTTAAAAGTAAGATCATTTTTATGTAAGATGATATTAGGCATTGATCCAAATGGGAAAGATGGTCCGTATTTTGACACGCAGGATAATGGAATACAGCAAGCATATGCCAACACTACAGCAGTGAATCCTTCGTCACTATACATGCAAAATTCCAGATGGGATCGTTTTCCTGTCCATTCTTAGTGTAATTTAAACACCAAGGAGCTCACACTCTATTTGCTATGCAGAAAGTCGGTCTAGATGTTCCCAGAGGCCCATAATGTCAGACCTTCTCTTTGCTTGTTATTCAAAGCCTGTGTTCTTATCTCCTACCACCACCACCACCACTTTAATGATCAGAAAATGTTCGGGTACTCCCCTTACGAAATCCATTTAATTGGCCACAGTCTGGGAGCACACACTGCAGGAGAAGCAGGAAGAAGGATCCGAGGCATCAGGCGGATAACAGGTAGGCTGCTCACCGAGATGCAGAGCTAACAGCGTGTGTTTAAAGGAAATAAACTTGCAACACACTGGTCTGTAGACTGGAATTAAATTATTGGCAGTGCTGGAGAACCTGTCATGAGAGCATACAAAACGTTTGCTTCTCAGAAACAAGGGCAATTATTACACCTTCTTTTCTCTTTTTAGCTGAAGTAGTCTTTAGTGGAAGGACAAGCACAGCTAGCATGTTTATAACATTACCATCTTTCAATGGGTTACAGCAAGCCCCACACAAAGACAAAGCAAAAAGAACCCTTAGTTTTCCCTATTTACAGCTTTAGAGTCCAGTTATAAGTCCATGGGTAATAAATGCCTTCTTCCTAGTAATATAATATGCCATTATATAACCTATAGAAAAAATATTTTACTTCTCTTGGAATAAGTTTTCAGAAAGGTTTACAGAAACATACTATTTGCTTATTTTTTACAGTTTAGCTTGGAATTCACATAATTATTGGGCTTGTCTTTTGCAAAACTAACCATCTGATGTCATAAGTTGGCAAAAGATATTTTAACTTGTGCAACACTTCTCTCCCTACCTCAACTGATAAATGTGGGGGGTTTTTTTTAGGTTTAGACCCTGCTGGGCCCTATTTTGAAGGTACCCCTCCCGAGGTGAGACTGGATCCTTCAGATGCAAACTTTGTTGATGTTATTCACAGCAATGCTGCTCACTTTCCTGCGGCAGGTAAGTGCTGCTCACAGAAGGTACCTGCAGGGTTGGGCACGTCACCAAGACACTGACACCATCCCTGCATGTCTCAGGGCTTGGAATGTATAATACCACTGGGCACCTGGACTTCTACCCAAACGGAGGAACTGTGATGCCTGGATGCACTGATTTAATTCCAGACATGAAACAAAGTGATTTTGAAGCCATCATTGCAGGTAAACATACAATTCCAACATGCATCGTACTTCATTTTTTGTTCAATTCCGAAACATGAACAGTGAATATTGCCCCCTGTTTGGGAGAAAACAGGAAAACAAAATTGGTTTTTGTGTGTTTGCTCCTAAGTTGGAAAGGAAGTAAGAAACAATAAAGGCTGGAACAGAACAGTGCTCCACAGAGAACTCTGCAGGAAAAGGAGGTATCATACATGCCTAAGCTTTGTCTCTGTCATTTGAAATTGCATGCAAACCCCAAAAAGGCAGGAAGCAGGGAGTCTGCAGGTCCAACAACCCCAGCAGAAGACCTTCCAGGCTGAGATAGGCCAGATCAGCACCATGACAGCACCACCTCTGGTTTCCTGCAGATGCTGTAAAGAGCATCCAACACTTAGGCATGAATTAGGCAAAAGCACTGAGTGTTTCCAGGAACTGTACATGCCTCACCTCTGAACCTGAGACTTCTCTCTTTTCAGAGATTTTGGACAGTTTGGTGAGCTCTCTATGCTCTGTTAAGCCCTTCAAACGGTAATGAATGTCATCTTGCTGTGACATCTCACATATACATGTATATATGTATGTACATATCTATATGTATATGATTGTCTTCCTAAAAGGGACTATTACATCATAGCAGACCAACACATCTCACTTGAAATCTTGGGGTAATGGTACACCATTCTCCAGATGAAACACAAACAAAACAGCAACTTCTCCTACCACTAGAAATTCAGACCAAAAAGAAATTATTGCAGACCCATGCCGCACTTCTGTTCCGTGCCTCGGCTGTTTCCATGGTGAGACAAGTGCAACTCTTGTAGAGGATAATGGACCTTCTTTTCATCAAATCTCATCAAATCTCATAAACTTTTTTCCAACAGACGCTACAATCTTTGGGGGGTGCCACCACTCACGCAGCCACGAGTTTTATTTTGCAAGTATCCTGTATCCCACCGGATACCTCGCATATCCCTGTGACTCATACGAAGCCTTTAAGAAAGTAAGTATTTCAGCCCAGGAAGGGGTCAGGTGTAAAGAAAATATCCCAGGTCTCTGGAGCAGATAGCTCTTGGATGCTGGCAGCTGTGGTCCCAGGGTGTGGCTGGGTAGGAGGAAGCACGGCACACAGCAGTTCCCATCAACTATTCCGCTCTGGAAAAGGAATCCTGAAGCATAAATGATGCCACCAAAATAGTAGAGAAAAAAATTAAAGCTCATGGAATTCTCACCCCAAATCTTTATGCAAAAGGAACATAAGTTAGTTAGATCTATCCTACTAACTACTACATTTAGAGCCTCCAGAACCCTTGACTGCTCTCTAATTTACATTGGGCACTGATTAGAGCACCTAAATACGTGCATTTATGAATGATGCTCCTTTCATTTTCCCCCATTTGTGAATGCAGGCAAGTTCCCTTTGACCAGGAGGGTAAAACTGGCCTATATTTTGCACTGGAATCTAATGGAAAAATATTTGAACTAAAGAGTTTCAGACTATTACTATACACAGGCATCAAACCCGCTCATTCTGCAGGAGCCATTATCTAAAACAAGTTTATGAGGTTTTGGTGTTAAGTTATGAAAACACACAGCATTGCCACAGCTTTGCAAGATCAGAACAGCATCTTGAGCCTTAATTTCATCAGGTTTAGCATGAAAGAGAAATATTCCTCATTAACTGATCCTCTTATTTTCCCTAGGGAGACTGTTTCCCATGTCCACAGGAGGGATGTCCAATGATGGGGCACTACGCTGACAGATTCCCAGAAAAATTGAAAAGAGTAGACCAAAAGTATTTTTTAAATACAGCAGCAGATGAGCCCTTTGCTAGTAAGTGGAGGTTTGTTACAGTTGTACACAAGTTTGAAAAGCGATTGCCTTGAAGTGATTTACAGCTGTGCACCTGTGCTGCTTCTATAAACAACTGCTAATAGCTCTGACAGAAAATGCTACATTACTAACCAAAATTCAGCTCACCAGCGATAATCTGGATTTATTTTTTGTTTTATTTATGCAGCTTGGAGACAAAAAGTCTTTATCAAATTGTCTGGTGTAAAGAAAACGAGGGGAGACATAAACCTAGTTTTCTATGACACACAGGGGAACACGAAAGAATATGAAATTGCCAAGTAAGTTAAATTAATATTTTTCTACAGTATTTAATGCTGCTAATATTAGTCTACATACTTTCCACATATTTAAGCAGTGTGAACACTCATCATGCATTGCAAATATTCTGCTGAACATCAGATGTGAAAGAAGTTATCACTTAAGCAAGAGCCACGAGGGCAGATGGATGGTTGTAAAAAGGAAATGGAAGCCACTTCCATTTCCATGAGTTCTGTGTTTCTGAACTCCAGGTGAGTGAGCCCTACAAACCCATCACACGTGGGCTCTGGGGACAGCCCCAGTCTCACTCCTGTAATTTCCCTGTGGCCTCCTGCCACGGGCACATTTGAAGTGTTTTTCATCCTGGTTTTCATCCTCTCCTTGTTCGGAGCCCTGGTCCAGTGCCCTGTGCTCTTATGAGGAACAGCAGAAATGCAAATTTCTATTGTGAAAAAAGGGAAAACCTGAAAAATTGTGGAGAACGTGGTTTATTTCGGTAATCTCTGAACTGTTAAACTTAATGATGCTGTTTTTTCCTTCTATTCGCAGTGGAGGCCTCTCTCAAGATGATGTTTACACAAAATATCTTGATGTCGAAATCAACCCCAAAAATACTACAAAAATTGAATTTCTCTGGAATAAAGCCATATTGTCTCTGCTCTGGGCAAGACTGGGAGCAGAAACAGTCAATATAATACATGGAGCAGATGGACATAGGTAAGTATATCCTATTTAGAGGTCAGAAGGCAAGCGAAAAAACCCTGTGAGAAAAGAAAATGGTCTTAAATTGGACACATGGTTTGTGGTCACAATGTGAATTTCAAAAAGGACAAGTATTGCACTTTGGACAGAAAATCAGATGTTTGACTACGCACCAGGGAATAACTGTCTGGAAAAGAATATGGCAGCAAATAATTTGAAATGTATAGCTTTTCCACAGCAAGACAATTACAAGCCGAGATAAAGCATATTAAACCTCAAATTTTACAGCTCATCTCCAAAAGAAGGAAATTCACCTTGTTTCTGTTAATATGCAGATGCTGATAATCTTTGCAGCAGGCTTTTTGGAAGCCTTCAGTGGGATTATGGGTTGGACTAACAACCCTCAAGGCGACAGTTTTCATTTTTCAGTGGGTGAAAAGAGAAAAATCTTGATTCAAGCACTTTTTTCTTCCCAGGTCAACTTTTTGTGGCCGTGGAACTGTGGCATACGGAGTTCCTCAGTTACTTACACCTTGCTAGAGGTTGCCAAGGTCTTTCCATGGCAGCTGAGTAAACCCTCAGTCTTGCACATGGAAATCTTGGCACATAACGCAATTAAAGCAAATTTTAAAAAAAAAAATTGTTGATCCCTCTGGTTTTTTTTCAGTTCTTTGCCAACACACTTGTCAATGGTTTTTGTGTTTAAACCACGTTTATTGTGCTTGTAACTATGGAGCAACCAGAAATCACACGTGCTAAAATCCATTTATAACACTGCACAGTCTCATTCCACCAGTTCCTCAAGGCAAGAACTGAGTCCCACCACACTGATAGACAGAAAATCTGGGATATTTCCAAACACTCATGAGGCAACACGTGTCCTTAGAACACCCCTGCAGGTTCCAGACGCCTCCTTTCTGCAGCCTGTGCTGCTGGTCAGAGCTTTCCAGCCCCACACAAGAGCCTTGCCCTCAGAAGACACTCTGGGATGAGGCAGGAGCAGCCCAAGGCCAGGTTATTCCTGCCACAGGTGAGCACAGCCCTTTGTACCTGCACCTGCTCCGAAAAACACAGATAAGGCAAACCGCAAGTGCTCCCCACTCTGGAAGGAGCTAAACACTGAATCCCAGCTCCTGGACACTGTTTAAATTCCAACAAGAACATTTGCAGTGATCACTTGACCATCCTGAAGAGGAACTCGGAGTAAGCAGGCTTTGCCAAACCTGGGACTGACCATTTCACACTAAAGTGAACACTACTGCTCTGCAAAGCATGGCATGAGTGAGCCTCCTGCAGCTGTAAGGGACCAAGGCAGTGGATATTTTTCTGAGCATAAAACCCAAACTCTGAGCTAATAAATAGGAAGAAAGAGTTAATAATTTATTTAGTCCCATTTCCCCATGTTTGATAAATGACGTACAAGCACTTGGGCAGATAAACTTCTAAGAAGTGGGGATAGAAATACCATAAAAACACATTTATGAGTATAGACTTATGAATGAAATTTTTTTAAAAAGAAAAACCCCAACCCTGTTGTAGCCCTGACTAAACACAAGTGCGTAAAAAGTTAAAAGCATGATTAAACACAAGTCTGAGGTTCAGCCAGAGAGACCTGCACTTCTGAGTCCTGCAAGTCTCCTGGGGACTGGACATGTGGCAAGGAAAATGTGAACAATGCTGGGAAGCTCCCCAGTGTCCCAAGAGAGAGCCACAGCAGAAATCCAGTCCTCTCCTCCGCCTGCTTCCTTTTCCAGACTACACCTTCTTCAGGACTGCAGAAACATAGCTGAGCCTTAATTTATCACTTTTCTTCTTTTAATCCAAAACCATCCTTCTTCCAAAGCCCCCAGCTGTGAGGCCACAAGGACCAGAGCAGCTCCTCCAGGCACAGAGCAGCCTGCATCATAGTGAGGGACCTGCATCCCAGCCCTGGCCATTCTTCCCAAAGGAGAAGCAAGCAGCTGAAATCCAACTGACCATGGCTAAGGGATTGTCCATTTATTCTGTCGAACCTGTATTATTACAGTATTGAATAAGAGAAGCAGACTAACTGATAAAATCCTAACTCTAATCTTTTCTACCAGCTCTTAAATTAAATGGGAAAGACTGTTCTCCCCTCGTTTTGAACAAGCTTGTCTGTACACTGGGACATGTGCTGATTCCACTGATCAAACCTATTTACAAACCAAAATCCCACTTCAACTAAAGACAGGAGCACTGAGCTCTAAATCAGTATCAAAGGTGGTATCTTAATAGAGAACAAAATTCAGCTAACTGTTTAAAGAAATAAACTCCATCAGCACAGATGATAGCAGTGGAACACCTGGTGTCCATTTGGTCATTCCCAGAGGTGGAGATCAGAGAACATCAACTCTGCAAACATGTAAGGCCATAAAGCATAGCCAAGCTGACAAAGCTCTCGAAGTGCAGTCAGCTCAGGCCTCAGTTCTTCTGGAGTTCACTTACAGCCTTCTCCCAGAGACAAACAGGCCCAAGGGGTTCCCAGGCCTAGTTTTGTGCATTTGAACAGGCTGTTTTTCACCTTTTAGTTGATGTTTCTACTAGAGCAATCTACAGAGCTTTGTAGCATTCCAACCATATCCCAATGTCTGGAGGAATTTTGTATGTTATTTGTATATATTTCCAGTGTGTTTTCAATCAGTTCATCACCCAAAGACTTTTCTCGAAGCTGGGGTTATGTGGGTAGTATAGAAAGGATCCCAAGGGTTACACAACTGTCCTTCTACATCTACTTATTTCAGGAAATTAAAGGGATACCAGGAAGTCAGACACTTTCACTATGAAAAGAATATACCAAGCCCACTAAGAAGTTTTCCAAAATGGATAAGCCTTCATCAAAAGACCCAGAAAACACAGGAGCATTTCACATCTGAAGTCAGTTGATGCAGGGCAAGGAAGGGGACTTTAAAATGATGTCCCAGTCGATCTCCCACACCCCAACTACACAACACTAAAAATAAAAGACTTCCCAGCCAAGACAAGACACACAGATCCACATGATTCACTTTCATGTGCCACTCCTGATGAGTTGCTGCCTGGGAATTACCAAGCTCTGGAGCTGCAATCCTATTGTAGGATCCAACTCACTGACTCAAGAAATCTATGTCCATGGATTTTGAAGCTATCAGAGAAACCAACCATTAAAGTTGTTTTGCACCTTCACCTATAAACTATAATCTGAAATAAATATTCCTATCTTTCTAGGAACATTTCCAAGGATAAAGCAGACTATAAAAGTACATGCAAAGTTTACACATTAATACCAGGATCTTCAAGGCGGCATCGTAAGTAGTTCAGGTCTGGGGTTATTTTCTTGCACCTTCTCAGGTCTGTGGCTTCTCATGGCACAGGGGTATGAAGGGGAATGGCAGCTCCTGTTCTCTAGTCCTTATGCTAATTCTAAAGTAGCTCCTACACATCTGATTAGAAGCATAGCCTCAACAGGAAAAAAATCACCCTGCATTTAAACTATGCTATTGTATATTTATGGCCCCCCAATCTCTTGTGGAGCAAGCACACACAAAGCTGACTCATACCTGCCTGGCACACACAGCGGTCAGGGACACATCCTGCAGAAACAGCAGGCACTCTGTTCACTCTGAGAAAATCAGCACCAGAGAGCTGAGTGTGCTGCTTGCTAATCGAGTGGGTTAGCAAATCATAGCTGCTTCTTTTTCTACTGTTCCAGATGCTTGGAATTTGGATTCTTGCCCTGTTTCTGCTCGGCGCAGCAGAAGGTAAGTATATGGGGTTAGTGTTTGTGTTGCCTTTCTATGCTGCTGTATTTTCCACCAATTTTCTAGGTATTATTCTACACCCTGGTGCCTTAAAACTTACTGGCTGAGGTTGATAGGTTAATGTGGTTCACTTTCCCACGCAAGGATGGTGAGATGAGAGTGTGCGTGTTGTCTTTCTTCTCCACTCGGGGAATTCTACCCTAGGAGTGAGCAAGAAATGCTGATGTTTCCTATCTCAGGACAAAGCTACTGCCCTACTAAATACAGGGAATTATTTCTTGTACTCTTACTGGTGATGGAAATGGAGAAAAAGCCATGGGCAGGGGGTGGAGGCAGTCTAATGAGGGCATAGCTTTGTGTTCAGTAGAAGACACTGGCTTGTGCAGTACAAGACTTCTCATGTGCAGTCAGCTGTTCAGCACAGGCTCAATTTATTGCTGATTTTCTGCAATATTTTGGCTTGGCATTAGGAGAAACTCATCAGCTGTCTCTGCCTTGGGCAGAGCAACAGCTGGGGGAAGATACCCAAGGTATTGCACAGGATACCACAGAGGAACTCCTCTGAGGCTTTGTTGATGAGCAATAGGGTGGCTTCTTTACTTGGGGTAGACTGCAGCCTCTAGAGATCTTGGAAAGGGCAACTGCTCGTCTTGGCTGTCTGTAAACTGTGGGATTTTCCAGGAACAAAGAGATCCCCAGAGAAGCCATGCTATGAGTTCTGACTGCTCCACTTCTGCTTCACGTGTTATTGTTTTGATCTTTGTTACAGGCAAAGAAGTTTGCTTTGAAAGGCTTGGGTGCTTCACAGATGACGTGCCATGGTCTGGGACTGTGGAAAGGCCAATCCACAAATTACCCTGGAAACCAGAGAATGTAGACACTCAGTTCCTGCTGTACACTAGAGAAAACAGTGATGACTTTCAAGTAAGAACTGTTGTGGTTTAAACATTAGTGAATCACATGCAAAAATTGTGAATAAACACAGACTCTAGCTGTGCTCCTCAGAAGTGTTAAAAAAGGCCAAACTTCCACTTTATTCAAAAGGGCACCTCTTCCAGCTCTTTGGCAGGGTCCCCACTGAGAACTACTGGGAAACTGAGAATTTGGGGGTAATTTTTTTTTTTCCACAGATAAAATCAAAACACACTGAACTGTTGTTTGCTCTAAAATAGGTGTCAAAGCTTGCTTTGAGTGGAGATACACATAAGCCTTCATGTGAACTCTTGCAGATAACTTCAGCATTGCATAACTTTTAAACATCTGCACAGATAAGCATAGTTTGGGTCTTTGCAATTTTGAAAACTTATTTGCAGAAAGCAGATTTAAAGGTTTATTAAGTTCTTATCTACGCTAATTTAATTATCTTTAAATCTGCATTAATATAGGAAGTGTCTGCAGTCGACAAGTCAACAATCGAGCACTCAAATTTTAATGCAAGCAGAGCGACCAAATTTATTATACATGGATTTATAGACAATGGAGAAGAAAACTGGCTGACCGACATGTGCCAGGTAGGTACCACAGGGACACCCTTAGCTTGCACTTATAAACACATTCATAGAAGTTGTCTGTTTTCTCTATTTCTAACCTATGTTTCTCATGGGAGTTGTAGTGATAAGAAAGAGAAAAAGAGGTCACATTTTCAGATTGTTACCAGATTGGATAAGTAACTTTGCACCTTGAGGAAAGGCATGAGATAAAATGCATTCAGATTTTCTCTTTAGCCAAGTGAGTGACAACATCTGACTCAGTAAGTGCCCTTTTTCTTGGCACAGAAGAACACAAACCCTGGAGTAAGATACTGGCTAGGAGCGGGGTAATTCCAGAAATAACTGCAGACTCATAGCTCCTGCATCCTATTTCTCCAGCCAAGAGACAGGTTTCTAGATGCGGAAGGTCTGTCAGAAAGGCTTGGGCTGCCACGTGGGTGCTGGAGGCTGAGCACGTGGGCTGGCCATTACCAAAAGCAATAAAGATTTAGAAATGTACATCCAAAGGGGACCTCAAGGGGAGCATTTCGAACAAAGCTTTCAACCTAGGACTTGCTATGAGCACTGAATGTAGCAAAGCACTCTGCTTTATTGATTTTTGTGCTAATTCTACAAATTATTTCTTATCCCTGTCCCTATCCAAAGTGCAATTCCAGCTTGTGGTTTTCTCAAGTCCTCCAAACATGCTTTTAATTGCAGCTGCAGCTAATGAAAGCCCCTAGTCATACAGCACAGAGCAAAATACCAGTTGATGGCACTTTGAGGATAAGGTTTTTCAACCATTAACACAACGACAATTTTTTAAAATAATGTATTCCTATTTTACTTGTGAGAACACTATGAAAAACAATGTGAAACTAAAATCAAGGTACTTCACATTTATTGCATCCCCATTGCCTGCTTCTCTTTGATACTAGATCAAACAAAAAATGAGGAATGCTTGTTGGATTTGTTAGTTAATAATTTGCGTAAAGTATCAGAAGCAGATTGATGTTTTTATAATTTTCTGTCTCACATTTTGCACTCTATTTTAAGAGGGTTTTTTCCTGGAACTTCACCATCAGTGAGATAGCTCACAATTTACTTCAGCTTGTCCCTTAAATCCATTTGATCAATTTTCCAGGATGTAGAGGCATGAGATAAATCCTTAAATTCTATCTATTATGGTAGCCTGTGTTTTATCACAATACTCTAGTTTATTTATATTTAGAAACAAATTGCTCTCAGTGAATCTTTTCAATAAAGAGTGCAGTAAATGGGACTGAATACATCAATCCTCCTGTGTGGATCTGTTACTTGCTTTCCTTCCCATTAAGCAATAATCCTGTCTGCATATTGATTTTTACCACTTCTTGTATGGTCACAGACACTTTTATTGCCTTTTTTGTCCTTTGTCAGTTGTTGCCATATACTTAAGCTGCTAAAACAAAATACTTTTAGCCAAACAATCCAGCTCAGTGGAGAACAGTAAAGCTTCTGGTTCTATGGCAAAGTCTCTGCCTCCATACACATATTTGCAAATAAAGCCATAAATCTGAAATGAATATTCAGAGACACCAGCAGTTTATACACCACCTTACAAAAACACATTCTCTTTCTTACAAATCTGCATCAGAAAACCACTCTTGACTTTTGCCATCAAAAATATTCCAATTGAATTTGAGTTAAAGCAGTACTTTTAAATCACCAAAGTGAATAGGTGCACAGGTGCATAAGTAGAGCTCTTATTTAGTGTTACATACCAAGCTTCATTGAAAATAAAAATTCAAAGTTTGATTATTGATACTGTTTTCCCTTCTGTAAAAAATACTGCTCTGGGTATTTGAAATGATTACTACATTACATCTCACCCTCTTTCAGCATTGTGTGATCACACAAACCTCTCTGAGAACACATCCATGCTACAGCTTTGCTTTTCAAAACATTCTCATGCAAGTTCACACAACATTTAGTAGCTGAGCCACAATCAGCAGCACGAATCAATCCCATACGGTATTTACCGTGGTTTTTACTTTTGTTTTGCAAAACAGAGGATGCTCACTGTGGAAGATGTGAACTGCATCTGTGTAAACTGGAAGAGAGGTGCGAGGTGTCAGTACACCCAGGCATCGAACAACATCCGTGTCGTGGGCGCTGAAATCGCTTATTTTGTAAATGTTCTCATGGTAAGAGCCTGCTGTTTCTAAAGCTATAGCTGTAATACTGATTTGAAAGAAATACAGCTCTGGAACTTTCACAAATGTGGATGTAACCAGCAGAAAATATTGTCCTCTACTCCAAGATCAGTTGTGCTGAAAACAGACTTTTTTTTTAAAAAGGAGAGGACTGTGTGATAGCAGCAGGGCCTGCCAACTTAAGGAAGGGAAATTCTACAAGACATTCTCATAGTACAGCCAAAGAGTTACTCTGTAGATGTTAACAAATGCAGTGTAAAAGTTTAAATATGCAGTAAAAACGGGTATGGAAAACTTCTTTTTTATGGAGACAGAACCTACCAAAATCTACCAAAGCGCTCACAAGGACGCCAGAAAACCAGCTGGCAGCTCTGGCTGGGGACAAGCAGGACCCACCAGCTGCCCCAGGGAAAGCCATGGTGGACAGTGCCCAAACCTACAGGAGGTGCCCTCTTTTGCAGCCAGCTTCACATGGGAAGTGAAGCTTAGTCTGAAGCCTTCTCTTAATTTAACTGCTTTCAACACACATTTTCCATATAAGAACTCTAAATAACTAAAACCAGAGAACGTGCTTGGTGTAGCTGTGCTCTGACCCACCCCTCACTCTCCACATCTGCATTGTGGCTACTGAATTCCTGTCCAAAAAGGCTGAAGGCCACCTCTCCTCTCGTGCCCTCCCTCAGCTGTACGTGGTGCTCAACCTGCCAGGTGTAACCAAGAGCTCCTGCCTGGCTGACTCTTGCAAGCCAGACAAGCACTCTGTGAATCTTAAGGGGCCCTCTGGAAGGATACAGAGCCTGTCAGGACTCTTGACAGAGCTGTCTGGAGTTATAACAACCTCCAAACAAGGGCAGCAGCTGAATAAGGAGGTTTGGAAAATCCATGTGTTGGACAGAAGTAACTGGCAAACAGACCCTGAAATCCTATAGGAGTTCCTGAGTCAGCAAGCAAATTAAAAGTCATTTTCCAGCCCCTTTTAGGTCTTCCCTGTTGCTGATGCAAGCAGACATAGCGATGTTTATGTATTGCTGTTTTGGCAGGATGAATATGGGTACTCTCCAGCCGATGTTCACATCATTGGCCACAGCCTGGGAGCGCACGCTGCTGGCGAGGCCGGCCGGAGGCGCCCGGGCATCGGAAGGATAACTGGTCAGTGCCTGCAGCCACGCTCACACTAAAGCCACCAAACGAAATGCTGCTATTCACTTTCTCTGATGACTGCTTCTGTGGGCTGCAGCGTAGTCAGGGGTGATTGGGATATTATAGAACTCAGCCCCTTCACACTGCACCCCAAGGAGCAGGGCCACAGCAAGTGTGGGAAAAGAGTGTGACGATTGTTTTACTCACACATGTGTTACACAGCAAAGGGATTTTTTTTAACATGTTCAGCACTTTCAGAGGTTAAAGCTGTGGGTGTGATCTCCTTGCTCATCACATAGGCAACGCCAAGGGCATTGTGGCATTAAGCAGAGTGGCCTTTCATGCATTAAAGAAAATTTTGGATATAATTAACAAAACCCTTTTCAGTTGTTACTTTTCCCCAGAGATTTCAGGCTTGGTGAAACTTGCACTAATAGTCTACAAAAGTCAGTTTAAAAGCAAACTCAAAATGTGCTGCCCAGGGACAAGAAGAAGTGCAAGTACAACGTAGCAAAAATTGTGCAATTTGCAAGAATTTACAAGCACCTGAAATTGCTGCAGCAATTTAGGAAGCAAATTGATTCCATTTTCTGCTAAGTTCAAAAGCAGAGCCTGTCGCTTCAAAACTAGAAGTTTTTGCCAAAATCTCTGACTGGAGCCAGAAGTAGACAGGCAGGTTTCAACACCTCCAAGCAGGTGGGGTGCTATCAGCAGAAATTCCTCTTTGAGGACTTTTCGAGCAAGGGAGTCTAGAAACCACACAGATGCATCAGTTACTGGGGATGCAGACACAGTAACCTCAGTTTGAGCAGTGTAATTAAACAGAAGTTCAGTCAAAGAAAAGATTGTTAGTTCTAAGTGTTGCGGTTCAATATTGATGTAAGTATGTAAAGCAGTAAAATTTAATAGGCTTCCCACAGGGAAAAAAGCCACTTGGTAAGAGAGAGCACACATCCTTATTTTATTAATGCCTATATTACTTAGATATAAGGAACCATAGGCAACTATATTTGTGATATCCGTTATATATAATCAATCAATGATACGTAAAATGATTCTATATCTACCTCTCTTTATTTATACATAACTCTGCTCTTCTCTCAGGACTGGACCCTGCACAACCTTATTTTCAAGACACTCCAACTGAAGTCAGATTGGATAAATCTGATGCAGACTTTGTAGATGTTATCCACACAGACTCAGCTCCCACAATCCCCAACTTAGGTGAGTATGCAGCTCAACTGTACTGACATGAATTATTTATGCCCTGTGGCACTTAAGTGTTCTGATTGTTCACCGAGGCTGTTGTGCCGTGTTACAGACACAGAACAAATTCACCGCTTTAGTCACTAACAGCTCCTGTCCTAAAACACCGTTCACAGACCAACTTGAAGCCAACACTCCAGGTATGAGACAATATGAATTTAAAATGTGCTTACCCCTGTTTCAAATGCTCCAGGTTTTGGCATACGCCCAGCTATAGGACATATTGACTTTTATCCAAATGGAGGAGAGGAGATGCCCGGGTGTGGGAAGAACCCTATTTCACAGATCGTAGATATCGATGGCATCTGGGAAGGTAAGCTGTTGTTTGCATCACAGATTCAGAGGAAGGTCACCCCTCAAACTGTAGCCACTTATCTTTCCTTGATTCAGGTGTTTTACATCAGCTTTTGGTGTATCCACCAGCAATGGCAGCTGCAGACTGCAGTGAAACTGTTAACATGCTCAAAACACACCATTTTTCCAGAGCTTATTAAAAAATAAATGAGACAAAGGGTTTGCCTCTGGAAAATGTGTTTCCTCTAAAGGATCTAATAGCAGAAACAAAAGTTGCTGGAGCTGTGCCAAAAATTTTGAAGGGTCTGTAACAACACATTGCATTTTGTGTCTAATTGCCCAGCAGCAGCACTGGTGGGATCGGGCAAAGATGCTCACAGCTACTCCTGTGAGAGCGTCTTCAGGTGAAATTCTACTGAGATAGATCAATTAATTCAATTCCTTGTTAAATTACCGATTATAATCTGGGTTGCATTGAGGTGATGTCATTGTGTCTATTTTTAGGCAGCTAAAAAAACATTGGCACGTAGCTGCTCAAACACACTGTTCTTTGTTGTTTTACGTGGTTCTAATAAAATCTCTAAGTATCAGAGAATGCCTAAGCATCTTTCTAAAATTAAATTGCACGTAAAATTAAAAAAAATAAAGGAAAAAACCCAAAGATTTCTGCTGTGGAGATTTTTCTGTATATTATCTGAGCTCTTTCTTACACTACTGCAAACCCCTTAAACTCTGGGAATCCATTAACTGATTTGTGATAACTAGCCTTTTACTCCAGGTTTTATTCAATGCAGCTGGAGGCATTACTTTTTCATTTTCCCCCCCTTTATTTTTTTTGATAGAGTAAACTTGTTATCAATAATGGGGAATTAAAGCACAAAGAAATAACTGCGTTGTATATGGTCTTCTTTTTAACCTAAAGTCAGGAAAATACAGGCGACACAAAGGAAAATAATATATTCATTATTTTAATTTTAAGAGTCTCCCTTTCTTAAGCACCCCCCAAATAATAATAATTTTGTTTTGAAGCCCTCAGCTGGAGCAAATCAGCACTGCCCTAGGAAGTTCACCGTTAAATACTTTTCATTTGCTTTTCTTTTGTTATGGTAATGAAACTGTTGCCTACAAAAGACCTGCTTCAGGCAGCTCTGGTTTCTATTGTTAAACTCGGTCAGATTGCTTGAATAAGTGTTTTTTGAGGGGCAGGGGCTGGGCTGAGCTACACAGTCGGTCTCCACAAAGCATTTCGAGTTTGCATTTTATACCTGTTGAGCCAGTGACATTCCTTAGGGCATGAGTGCATCAGATGCAAGTAAGGTTCCAACCTTATCTTTGATATCCCAAGAATTGTGACGAGGCTTTGGAGGGGGGATGATGCATCCCAATGACATGGGTTTCTTTCCTTGAACGGTAACAGAAAGGAAGAACTCACCTGGGGGCATCTTTTCACAGGAACTCGGGACTTCGTGGCTTGCAATCACTTGCGGAGTTACAAGTATTACTCGGACAGTATCATCTACCCTGACGGATTTTTAGGCTATCCTTGTGCTTCATATGAGCTTTTTCAATCAGTAAGTATTTCTCAGAGCCTCAGGACGGACCGTATTGGAAACAGTGGCCCTTGCCCATGCATCTGAAACTCAATTTATTTATGCTAGCCTGCACCCAGTGAGTGCACTGGTAAGAGAAGCGCCAGACATCCTGAAGTGCTGCAGATGGTGCAGGTGGCACGGGCAAGGCAGGAAAGGGCAGTAAGTGGCAGGGACACACGTGGCTCTGTGCTGGTGTGACAGCCCTGGGGCATTGCTGTGCTCGCTGGGGCTGCCCAGACCTCCTCTGCTGCACGAGCTGGGCAAGAGGTGAGGAGGACACACTGTCCCTGTGAGGGCCAAGAGCCTTTGCCAGAGAGCAAGGAGCCCACAGGTGAGCTTTCAAACACAGCCTGAGCTCCTTCTTTTGAAAGCAACAAGGAGTAAAATAATACGCGATAAGCTGATGGGGCCGGTCTGTGATCAAAGCGCTCTGGTGACTGAAGGTGGCCCCAGGGACAGAGCAGTGGTTTATGGGCCAAGGTCAGGAAGCCCTTCCTTGCCCCAGACTGGGAGACAGGGAGCTACAGTCGAAGGGCTGGGTCACTCACATGATCTTGCTCAAGGCATGGAAAGGGTTACTTGAAATCTGTTGCTGTGGTGCAGGGCCCTTTAGGTGGGTATACTAAAAACAAATCCTTTGACTAGTTTTTGGGTTTTTTTCTTTTCCTTGGCTGGCTGGATAAGGTTATTAATAGATTTTTTTTTTTTCACTAGGGAAGCTGTTTCCCATGCCCAGAAGAGGGATGCCCAAATATGGGTCACTATGCAGACAAATTCAAGGACAAAATTAAAAGCAGTTTACTGAAACTTTACCTGAATACTGCAGATGCCAAGGATTTTCCTCGTGAGTTTTGAATGCTATCATTGCTACATACTCCTCGTAAAAATTTTATGTTCCTGTTTGATGGTTAACTTTAGCAGATTAACAGATCTTATCACAGTGCAAAGTCTCTTCACTTCTTTATGCTTTTTCCTCTTTTGCTTCACCACTAACGCCAGTTTGGGGCCCTACAGTACCAGAAAGTTGGTGACAAACTCTAGAGTCTAGTGGAGGGTACTGAGATGTTTAGTGGATTGCAAGGTTCAAGGAGAAGTCAGGAGAGACAATGCACAGAAGTTGCAGAAAGGAGATTTCTCATTAAATAGCATGAAATTTACAGTCACAATGGCAGTGGTTAAGTGCAGGAAGAGGGGCCCAGGGAAGCTGGGAAATCTCCATCATTGGAGATGCCAAAAACTCCATTTGACAAAGGCCAAGAGCAAGCTGATCGCAGCTGGGCTGCTTTCAGAACCGGATGGACACGACCACCTCCTCTACAGCCTCAGTTATCCTAAACGCCAGCTCTCACAACACGGTGCTGACTTCACCCTTGTAAGCACAAACCAGAATCTTCTTGAGCTCCTTTTGCTAAATGCACACTAAAAGGAAGTTCCTACCCACAAAAATGGTTTTACTTGAGCTTCAGAATCTTTTCATGCTGCTTCGATTCTGTATTTATTCCTAACACCCCCTTATTTCCAACTTTGCTGTGTATGAAAACCATGGCCAAAATGCTGAGAACTCTGTCTTATTTGCCATGGTATGGACTAGTTTTCTCTTTTTTCTCTCCCAGAAAGTAACACAAATGTCTTCCGCTTCTCACGTTGATCTCATTAGGACATAATGATGGATTTGACTCACTGGTGTTTTGTATCTTCTGCTCTCAACTATACTGTACAGACAGGAAAACAAAACAAAACAAAAAATCCTAGAATTTGATGTTTTGGGGACTGTTTCTCCCTGGGTACGATCTAACTCCCTGTGTTTCTTCTGTGCAGTTTGGAGGTACAAAGTAACCGTGACTCTCTCTGGAAGGAGCAAAGTAAACGGATATGTAAATGTTGCCCTGTATGGCAGTGGTGGGAACACAAGGCAGTACCAGATCACCAAGTAAGTTAAAAATCCTATAGAAAAGACACTTTTCTTCTAGAACCCTTAATTTGTGTTTGTAATTAATAGTTCTCTTTAAATTGATCTTATGAAAAGAGAAGCAAAAAAAAAAGAAGCATATCAGGCCCACTTGCCTTTGCTGCCTCTGAAAAATAGTGATTTGGGATGAATTACATCACAAATCTGGCAATAATGTTGCTACCATATAATAGGATAAACGTTGTCTCTCTGCTAAATTTCTACCCTCTTGCCACCACAGCAGAGCCTTTGACAGGACTGGTAATTAACAGTAAATGCTGCCATGCCTCACATCCATAAAATGCTGTTTTTCACAGGGGTACCCTCAAACCAGACAACACTTACACAGCCTATATTGATGTAGAAGTTAATGTAGGAGAAGTTACCAAGGTTAAATTTCTTTGGAACAACAACTGGATAAACCCAACTCTTCCTAAATTGGGAGCTGCAACTATCACTGTAGAAGTTGGAGAAACCAGAACAGAGTAAGTATATCCACAGCCAAAATCTTGAAAGTTACTTGAGAAGATAGGTGACAAAATTATAAGTGGAGTGGAAGCCTTTTCACAAGAAAAGCTATTTAAGGCATTAAAAGGAAAAGATTCTCAAAGAAACCTTTTCTTTCCTTCCTTTCAAGACACTGTTCATCCATAGTTCTATTCACTACTACTTCAACCCTTTGCCTTAAATAACCTCAAGGAAAAACTAAAAATCTTTCTAGGCTTTAGAAGAGCAAACTTTCTGTAGAACCCTTTGGATGAGAACAATTAATGCTGGCTTGGATTGTCAGCATCATTCTTGCCAAGCTTCCCACAAAAACAGACTATTTGTGGGTCTGAGTCGCTGTCAGCTGGAACCAGCCAAGTGTTCCATTGATATTGATGACCCCTGAGGTCATGATTGACTAAAGAGGATGGTGCTAATAAACCTACCCTTGCAATGAGGGACGCTAACACTTGGAGCCTGCACTGAAAGGCTACATATAAAGCTGAGGGAAAGAGGCTAAAATTGATTTCTCTAGACTTCGTGAAGTGTGGCTTGGATGTTCAGATTACAGAAGCATGATTTACTGACCCAGTTTTACTAATTTGCCTGGACTTTTAAACATGAATTTCTTCATTTTCTTGATCAGTTATTTTATTTTATCCACATCACGATTTGGTATCTAGAACAGGAGGTACTGTTTAAATTTTAGACCTATCTACAAAGGCACAGTTAAAATGCCATCACTTAAAAGACAACATGGGAGGTGGAAACAGTTTCAAGCAAAGTGAAATGACTGCAGCCAAGCAGCACTTGAGCTCACCTTAAAGCAGAGGTCCTAAATCTGGTTGTAGTTTCCAGTCACCAAAGCACATTGCTGACAAATGTGTATTCCTGTAGATAGGAACTCGCCCTTCTACTGACTTGAGGCCTTTGCACAAGTAGTTATGGCCATCTCTATAGAGATGGTAGCACAAAATCTGGGGAAAAAAACCAAAACTGTAAAATTATAGTAAGGCAGGCAATAAAGCAGAATGAATACAGTATATCAATGCTTTTCCCAGCAGTAATATTGCAAATTTAGAAGCTCAAAATTTGTTCCATTCGGCTGTGTCAAATGACAAATCAGGTTAGCATCAAAATAAATCCACTGGTGTAATTTCAACAACTGCTGACAGCTCAAGGTGCTTGCATTTATTTTATCCTCAGGTACCGTTTCTGTGGCTCTGAGACCGTGAGGGAGGATGTTCTGCAGACCCTGACTCCTTGCTAACAGCACATTCGGAGGTATCCCAAAACCTTGCTACCAATAAAAGCTACTCATGCATCAAGCACTGGAGTCTGCAGCTGTAATACTGGTGGTGTGTGTTGTTTTGGGTGGGTTTTTGCTGATTTGGGAGGCAGAGGTCAAGTCTCTGGATACCGCTCTATAGATGATTTTTAGAGTGAAAGTGCCGAAACCTGTCAAAGAATTCCCCTGCTTTCAGCCTGTTTCAAAATAATTTCAAGCAAGAGGAAAGGGGGCAGGTAACGGAAACAAATTCATTTCTGTCCCCATGTAATCCTGCCTCATCTCCCTCAGCATCCTGCTGGACAAGGGGGCTGTGCCTCCTCTGCTGCCAGAGGAAGCTCATCCTCGCTGGTAAAGCCCCACAGAACTGCTGGGGATCTGCTGCTCCACAGATACGGATCTGCTGCTCCACAGATCCGCTGCTCCTGGGGACCTTCTCTCAGTTTCTGCTGAGGTTCCCCAGGCTGGGGCACTCTGCTCTTTCCTTCTCTCTGGGTGACCTTTCCTCTCCCAGAACACCCTGTCCTGAAGGGTATCAACCCCCCAGCAAGGCTTTAGATTCTGTGCAGTCGTGGAGGCGGAAACTAATTTATTTTGTGTTGGAGCACTACTTTTCTAGTATAGAAAAAAAAAATTAGTGCTTTTTTTGTTCTTTTTTTAAATTGAGTGCATTCTGCCGACCCTTGCAGGGTGATGGGAAGGAGATGGGATGTAAGTAATAGAAAAAGAAGCATCAGCACTGAAGATTAGCAACCTGTGGGCATGGTCTGGGCTGAAATAAGTTCTTTATATAAAAGCCAAACTGTTCCTTGATTTAACACAACTGAAGAGAATATCCTGCAGCAATTTCAGTTTTAGTCAGAGACATGCAGGCTTGCTTTTATGTTTAAAAACCTTCTGAATTGCGCTGGTGCTTCTTGCCCAGATTAAAAGGCACTATTTGATTTAGATTAGATGTATGGAAGAAGTACTTTATTATAGGAGTGTTGAAACTGGCACGGGTTGCCCTGAGAGGCAGTAGATGCCCCATTTCTGGAAATATTCAACACCAGGCTGGTTGAATTTGCTAAATTCCTCAATATTCCCCCTGTTACATTATTCTCTACCTGCGCAGCTCCTCAGGCAGCAGCAAGTGCAGCAAGCACACAGCAGAGTTCTCTTTGTGTGTCCAGAAGGACACTTAAAAGATGATATTTATTTTGTCTCCAGTTTTTCCCAAATGTGGTAGAATAGTAGAGTCAGGCCTAATAAATTCAAGGATTTGAGTTCTTTGTCCTGCATCAGGCTGTGGTTAGTCCAGCTCTGGATTGCTCCTGTAAAGCCTTCCTTGGTTTTCCATGGCTGCACAGCCACAGTTGGGCAGGAGAAAGAGGATCCAGCCACAGAAGCAGAGGCTTTCATGCTTCATCCAGCTCTTGGAGACCACACAAATCCTCTCCAGGGAGATAAACAGTTGTGGCTTTATGAGCAGCCAAAGACACGGGAGCTGGCATCTGATGCTGGGTTTTCATGTACTCCCCACCCCTTTGGCATTCCCTGCTTCCTTCTGCCTTCCCTGCTTGTCTCTCCTAGAATTTGGTGTCCTGATCTTGGTGCCTCCTGCTGAGGAAACCTCAACAGGGTTATTAACTTCCTAACACTGCGGAAGGGTTTCTCCTTTGTCTTTTGTTCCATTACCTTAGAATAAGCAGATTCTTGCCTACACAATTGTTTTGACAGTTATGATATTCTCAGCATTATCCTTTGCCATAGCCACTTCAGCAGCCCATGTAATTTTAACAAACACCTAACAGAATCAAGACGTGAAAGTTGACAATAGCATAATAAAAAATCTCCTTTTAATAATGAACTGGAGCTGCCGTCATCTTGTTTTAGCAGAGTAAAATCTCTCCCCCCCTCCGAACACTTTACAAAGCTATTACATAAAATGCAATGTTAAATGAACAACAAATTACTTTCCCTTTAGCTAGCTTTTAATGCTAATGGTGCTATTTATTCCTGACCTTTTGAAATATTAGATTTTTAAAATGACAACATAAAAAGAATTCTTGTTTGAAAACGCGAGCGACTTTAAACCACATGTTATTACTTGTAAGTATAGCATGCACATGCATCATTCATTTCAGTGTCCCATTTAGGGCTAATTGGTATATATTTCAGTTGACATATATTGTTCTCCTGCAAACGTGTCAAATTCCTTAACGATGGCGGTGACAAAAGCAGAACGCTTGAGATATATAAATTACGCTCTTTACCATATAATCATTCTTATCTATTGGGAATGCTATTTGTGACAAACCGTGTTCAAAAATACACAGCAAATTGATTATTTTTTTTTTTAAACTTTAATATCACACCATTCATGGCAAGTCTTTGATTGCATCCTTAAACGTAGAAATGTTTTGATTTTTATCTGCATCGTTTTGCGGCTTTTGAAAAGCTCACTTTATTTATTAAAGGAAGAGTAGCACAGCGAGGATCTTAAAATGTATCTTTTGTTATCAGCATAAGAAAAAAAAATGGGCTGTAATTGTGGATATAGAGTGAGTAATTTGGTGAAAAATGCTTTGTGCTGTAGTTTAGGTTTTATAATTCCTGCCAGAAATTACTATTATTTTGTTGGTGGGCAGCATTGCAAAAAGAATTTTAAATATTTTAAATATGGGAACAACTTGGGCCACATATTTCCATTACATTTTAGACTACCGCGTGTGATGCATTTTTCCCCTTTATTACAAATCATCTTAGAATTAGAGAAAAAAAATTAAAAATGGAAGATTTGATGTGACTCTAATTATTACTGCGATATAGCAGTGCTCATTGTTGTCTTTAGACAATGCTGTCCACGGTCATTACTTTGCTCCATAAATCAGTAGCATAATGAGGTTCTATCTCTCAAGAAATATTTGAGCGTATCTTAATTTGGCATTGATGAATTCTCCTTCCTGAATCTCTGGAGGGTTTTTTTAATCTAGTTTGTCATATTAGAGCTTTCATCACCTAGCCCCAGCTGACAGTGTTATGGCTGCCTATTTATTTCCATACCTTCCTGGGATGTGTCCTCAGAGGTTGCAAATAGGAATTTTATGTTGTTATGCCTCAAAGGCTGCTTTTTTTGATTGGAGTGTAAATCCCAAACTGTTTTGCCCCACCCTCACCCTTCAGAAATGTATACTATGTGTGGTTGTATTAAAGTGTGGAAAAACAAGGTTAAATTTGGTAACATCTTGTTGCTGATATAAACTGGAAGCAATTTCTTTGACAAAAGAGATATTCACTTGAAAAAAACACTAATTTTTGCCAAAGAAATTATACAGTAAGTTCAGATAGCCATTTTTTTTCTAAAATTTGAAGACCAGAAAAAGGTAAAATGTATCCCCATCCTTAACTGGTCAAAACAGGTCAGCAGAGGGCAGAGGAAGAAAGGAGAGGGTTGATGTGATACTCCACAGCTCTAAATGGAAAAATACTAATAGTGCCCTACAGGACACTTACTTCTAAACTGTGCTTGCAGACGAACAGAAACAAGGAGCAAAGTAATCTTTAAATTAGTCTAAATGTTGCATTCAATTCCACAGTAACAACTGGGTGGCTACTGCACTTGCCATCACTTTGATGACCTGTATTTTGTGAGACCCATAAACAAAAGTTGCGCTCACATCCCTCTTTGTGCTCTGGCCCATGGAATTATTGTTGTGTGTTTATCCTATGAAAAATATTACCTTTAATTGTGTTAAGCAGATAATGGCTTCACATCTAACCAATTAGGGAGATGAAGGGGAAAAAAGGGATCTAAGCCTCCACAGTAATGCATTTGTTCAGATAATAATTCACATTATTGTAATTTAGCATGTAATTTATATAAACTAAGTCTCACTTCCTCGTGAAAAATAACAGCAATGAACATTACTGGTGGCTCGGGTGCCTGAGCTTGGGGTGTGCAGCTTCAGAGGATGGATTCCCCCGGGAGTCCTGATTATCCTCTTTGGAAAGTGAGGTCTCTCCTTAGTGCAGCACCTTTTCTCACTCAGAAGAGTTTCTTCATGGAGGAGGAATATATACAGTCATCACCTTAATTATATGGGATACAAAACACGGGATAAGCTTGTCCTGCCCTCGGTGATGGAAGGGCAGGAGCCATCCCTTCCTTCTCCCAACACGAAGCACTTCTACCTTCAGCCCAAGTCAGACTACAGAAACTACCACAGGAGCTGCTCAAAAATAAATTAAAAAATCTCTTGGTTTGGACTGACAACATTTTCCATATTGCCTTTAATTCCTTACTCAAACACCAGCCTTCTCTCTTTTGATGAGGGGAAAAACATCTTCAGGAGGGAGGCGTGCAAGAGCTCTCCAGCACCCTCAGCTCTCACCAAGGTGCTCTCCATCCCTCGGGAGATTCTGTGGCCTGACCTCACATTTCTTTCCAACCTCTCTCATCTCCCCGTTGCTTGCAGTCTGGAAATCAGTGCATCTGACCATTTTATAGCCCTGCAGAGGCACAGCGAATCTCTCCTCAGCAGGGAGTCACAGAGGGTGTGTTTGCCCCTCTGCAGCATCCCTCTGCCATCGCCCACCTGCAAATCCCCACCTCCCACAGAACGCAGAGAGGGCTTGGCAAAGTTGGCTTCTCCCCTTCATTAAGGACAGCCTGTACATCCTCAAGCCTTTGCTTGAATTCCAAAAGGAGCCAAAATATCTTTGCTGGGTCATGAAAATCAGCCTCTCATCGCCGCCCATGGAACATGAATCAGGAAGCCTCTCCCGGTGGCTGTGACAGAGGGGACAGTGCTCATGTGCCATCCCCTGCTGGGTCTGCAGGGGTGGCAACACAGCACAGAATGAAGCTCATTTTTATTGCGTAGGACCCTTGTGAGGTAATAAAAACAACTTTTTAACCAGGGAAAAATGTTAAAAGTGGAGAGCAGAGTGACTGCACCGAAGAATAATTCTCCTTTTGACCCACAGAGAAAGAGGTGCCTAATGAAAGTATATGATCACGGACAGTGTGAAGATAACTGTCTGATCAGATAATGGAATTGTTTTCAGTGATAAGAATGAATCCATTACTAATGCAAATAACTATAATAATTATAATTTGCAATGCAGGAAAAATCACCTAGTCTACCTCCTCCTCTGACAGGAGACTGTATAATAAATTATAGGCTGAGAAAAAAAAAATCAAAGGGATAAAGGTTAAAAGAGTAAAAAAAATTCTGAAACTTAAAAGCTTAACAGGGAAGTCAAGACCTGAAAGCAGAAATTGGTGCTATTAAATAAAGCAATTGTGAAGAATGAGATATTATGGAATTGATTAACAAACCAGAAACCAAGCATTTCCTCGTATCCCTACCTCTTGTCACAGATTTCAATAATTCTGAAAGAACAAAAAATTAAGAGTTGGCGTATAACAAGGAAATTAATTATTTAAATGTAGGTGAATATGCTAATAGTACTCTGGGAAGATGAATATAACTTCACACACAAAAAGCCCCCAGAAGGTTCAATAAATTTGAGGAGTTTCTCCAGTTGCTTTTGCTTTGCTTTAGTATCCAAAACTGGTTCAGCTGACCTGGTGTTCCCAACCAGGACTGCTCACCTACAGGGCAGATCTTTTAGGGTTTTCTGGGCACACCAAGAAGCTCATACCAGTCCCATAATGTTCTTTGTTCCTGTGAGGTATTTGGGGCATGGAGACTGTAAAAAATGCTTAATTTCAGCTTTGGAGGAGTGAAACAGAGCAGATGAACCAAATCCTGTGCGCGGAGTTTTCACTACAGTGAGCTGTTTTCTTCACAGCCCCTCTGCTTTCTCCTCTGGTTAAGCAGAGAGGAAATAGTGATGCACAAGACATCATTCACTGTTGGCATCACGCCAGTCATAGATTTAGGTGATGGAGCACTGGGAATCTCCCAAGAGATGATGTGATTCTTCTACAGCCATCGCTTTGAGTAAGATAGCTATTAAATAACTGAGTCTAAAGCACTGTCTTCCAACCATCTTCATTTAGATCTTCATTTTCCAAAGGTCAGGATGTCCCATAACAGCCACAGAGAAAAGACGGAGATTTTAATGACAGGGGTGTGTAAGGGAGACTTGGACACCCAGAGGTGTTGACACTTAGTCAAAAGTAGGGGTGATTACCAGATTAAATTAATCTCTAACTCAGAGTAGAACCCGATTTTCTGTGGCTGGAGTATTTTCCTGCATTTTGAATTCAGAGTAAAAAGCTCAATGTACCTCGCCTAAACTTCCCCCTCAAGTCATTCATGAAGTCAGAGATTTCTCACCCTCTTTGAAGTCTTTCATTGCAGCACTTTTCATTGCAGCTGAAAAGCTCAACACACTTCAGGCCAGCAAAGCACTAGTAGTTTGTAAGAACCTCCACAGTACAGCAGTTCAAGGAAAATGCTTTAATGATGCAAATTCTAAAAGCAAAGTGAGTGGAAAACTCACAGTCTGCTTCAGAACCATGACTTGTGGTTACCTCCTAAGTGCCATTTATCCAAAACACACCCAGCCAATATAACATTAACTACAGTAACAAACTCCTAAGGTTTAAACACATACCTCTCAGCTTAAACACAAGGCCTTTAATCAGTGTTTGCAAAAGGCAAAACCACAACGTGCCTCAAATACCCACATCCCATTTCATTGTTTGTCAATGCTTCACCAGGGCTCTTTTGGAGAGAGATGCTCCCAACACGAGTCTTTCACATGTGTTTACACAGAACAACTTCAGCATCATTTTCCAAATCTCCTCCCAGCAATGAGATGCTTATCTGCCAGAAACCAGCACCCACTGCCCGATCCTCAAAGCTCCCAACACAGCCATAAAAAAGATCACAGGTCTATAAAACATGATGGAAGGATCTGGGATTTAATTACATAATTAGATTCAGGGTATGCATGAAACTGGTCTTCAGATATGTCAAAAGCTGTCAGGGCAGGAATGAGATGAATTGTTCCCATGTTCTCTAGGGGTAGGACAACCACAGAGAGTCAAAGCTGGCATTATGTAAGACTTCAGACAGATGAGGACACTGAAACAAACAACCTGCCCAAGCAGGTGACATCATTTCAGCATCAGAAGTTTTAAAACCAAATTAAAAAAAAGTTAGGAGTAGTTAAGGCAGAACTAATATTGTTTTGCAGCAGAAGGTGATCTATGATTGATGCCTGAAGTCCTTTCCAGCTACATGAAACTCCTGTGATGCTCTGACAGAGCTGCAGTTGCAGCCAGCAAAAATACTGGATGGATCTGAATAGAGAGGTGAAAAAACCTGAATCATTATATCCTACTTGACTCTGAAAGGGAGAAATTAAAATTGCTTCAGTGGGATATGATCATTGTTGTTTGTTAGTCCTGTAACATCCTTGATAAGTGTGTGGCACTTTTTGATCTTCAATCTCATGTGTTTCACCCATAAGACAAAACAAAAGAACAACATTAATATAAATGTGTTTTGGAACATCCTCAGTGATGTTACCTGATTCTTCAGCTGCCTTACACAATAATCAGACTGAAACATTGACCTTGTTTCCTGAGTAGACAAATCTATTCTCCTGCCCACTGTGTAAGGAATTTTTCATGGACAAGGCTGTGTGCTCACAACACCCTGCACACAGTACTGCTATCCAGACCTCTGCCAACACAAAGAACATCGGGAGAAAAATCATCTGAAGAAGGATGCTGGAAGGTTCTTTGTGGAAAAAAACCACATTTAGATACAACTCCTGCATACATTATGCAGAACCAGCATCTTTTTCTGCTGGATTCTGCTCTGCTTACAGCTAATTTCCTTCGACTCCACTCATTTGGAGGAGTCAATAGTCATCCAGGCAAAGTGCTGGTGGGGGGACACAGGCTGAGAAAACAGAACCATCATGACAGCCACTAGATGACAAATAAACCTTCTGAGCAATCCATTACCTGCAGTGCTTGAAGTGCAGCCTGGTGTGTGTCACCACGGCAGGCATGCGGGGTGTTTGTGTGTTTGTGTGTTCGTGTGTGAGCAGCACCAGGGCAGCACACAGGCTGCTCCTCGGACGACAAAGGAAGAGGATGTGTTCAGTCTGGTGTCTGCTCTTATCAGCTGGTGGCAGACGGAAGCTCCTACTAGAGGTGCAGAGATTACTCCTCAAAGGGAAGGAAATGCTCCTTGTTGCCCTTAGGAAAGGGAGAGTCACCTTTCTAACTCCTTAGATTCCTGCGGTTTAACAAACTCGGGCAGCCACAGCTCTATCTCACCACTCTCTGCTTTGAAACCACCCCTGACCTTGTAACTGCTGTGGCACTCCAGTGTCCCTGTTCTAGCACATCAGCTCCTGGTTACTCACCTCTCCAGCCAATTCCTTTGTTTCCTCACACTCGGTCTGGTGTTGGCCCCCTTTGACGTCTTGGCTCCGCTGCAGCACACAATATTCCCAGAGTAAGCTGAGATTTATTTTTCATTTCTCCATGTCTGTGTCAGCTCACCTGTGGACACTGATAGAAGGATCACAGTGGCTGCAATCTACCAAGTTCTTAATTTTTTTTGTCATCACATGGTAGTGAACACCACGTCCTCATTCAGTAACTTCTGCTCTGGGCACAAAGCCAGACCTCCTGGGATATGGTGTCTAGTAAATTTTCCCTATTATTACAATCCCTGAAAAATGAGAAAATAGGTATTAAAATCATAGCCAGTACCTAATCAACTGTATGTTAACTAAAGACAATACAGAATTTCTTGGTTTGCAGAGAAATGTTTGCCGTTAACTGACTTAATATATGGCATAAGGATGGCACAAGACAGATTTTGCTGTAAGAAACTGATCTTTGCATCTGTGGAACTGCACAGGCTGTGGTGGAAACTCCTTCCTTTTTTTGAATATCCACATTCAAGTCTCTAACTTGAAGGAAAAAAGCACAATACCTTATTGTGACTCTGCATTGGTTTCACCACAGAAATGTTTTTGCGTGTTAGAACACAGCAAGGCATAAATGGGAATTAATAAACCAGAATTTATTCACAAAAAAAAAGGTACAAGACTGGCAAATAACAGGCCTGAATCCCAGTTACACAAAGCATCTGTACTTCTCACTAATTAATCCAGGCTGCATCTCCTGAAAATCAAGCAGCTCTTGCACTGAGTAAAGGAGCTCTGAGTCCATTGTCCCTAAGACCGAGATCTGGACACTGCTGTTGGGGAGGCTCTTTTACAAGTTTTTTATTCCATAGCTATCCACAGGAATACAAAATCTGCAAATTTCAGTAAGGACTTATCTGATTTTGTAGAGCCAATAACTTATACAAAATCCCTTCCATCAAGATGGGGCTGTAGCTTTAAATATAAACACACTCCTATGAGAAAGCCGTAAGATTCAGAGAAGTCCAGTGTAAGGACCAAATTCTGAATGCACACACATGAAACTCCTCTGGAATCTTCAGCAGTGTGGTAGAACACTGAAAGCAAAATTTGGTTCTTAATGTGTCTCTGAAGACTGTAATTATATTTCCCATTGTACTAGTAACATTAATTGAATGTTTAGCTGAAATCAAGTTCATTACAAGTTAAATACAGTACCCAGCCTATTAGGATGGTGTTTATAATTATAGTCATAAAGCACTTGTAAAACACCTTCATTGCAGCAAATAGGTGGAAGATGGGTGCATGGGCTGCTAAAGCACCTCAGTTCACTCTCTGCATCTTTGCAGCATCATGGACCAAGGTCACCCGTGCCACTGGATCACCTCCAGAGCTTGTGCCACCACTGCTGCATTCCAGAGGGACACGGCCTGCAGCTGTTAGCAGAAAAGTGCAATACTGCACAAACTGCTGTGCAAGGGTTTTTTCAGTGCAGCTGGACCTTACTGAACATCCCTAGATCTATAAAGAGGCACATTCTCATGCTAATATATCTGGTTACTGGCCAGCTGATTGGCCTGATAATACATTTTTAACAATAAAACAGCTTTTAATAATACAAGACCTGATGATTCTCTTTGATACATCCAATTTTGTATTTGATTTCCTGGCTCTCTGAGAGCATCATTACAGAAAATACCTGATCTGCTTTTGGTATTGCCCAAAGTCTTTCTGCCTGAACTCCAACAAACACCTCACTCAGAGGTACACCAATTTTGCTGGAAGCTGAGTCATGAGCAGTGAACTTCCACCTCGGCCACACAAGTGAACCCAAGCAGTACAGATGGCTGGTGGCACTTCTGCTCAGTTACACACATGAAGGAGCACCCAAATTTAAGCCTAACCACTTGGCCTGTCTCACTTTCATAATAAATTAGGTTTCTTTTTATAGCTGTTTTCGTAAGAATAGTAGCACCCAAAACCAGAAATTAGTTTTAAAGTATTTTATTTGACATGATTGAAGACACAAGAACACTCAAGATACAATCCAGACAAGTTGTGAACAGCTCCAAGTATCAGTGAAATCTGAATTTATCTTGCACAGAGGTGAACAAGACCACAATGGTTGGTTTTATAATATAGTTTAAGACTATTTCAAGCAGGTGAGTACTGTGACATTATGCCCAACAACTTTTATACTATTCATCCGCTTAAGCCACTTCATATCATAAATATGCAGCTTATCTTGGCTATTAAATCTGTGCAATATATAATTAGCCTTCTCATAATAATGCATTAAAACTCCTGTATATAAATATTGGTATACTCATACCAATGCAAACTGTCCTAACCACCACTGCACATTTATCATATTCTAGCACAATTAATCATTTCATCACAATTAGCTGCTAAACTTCAGCCTGGAGTTCAGTAACTTGGACCCAAACCTGCAAGTTGCTGCTTAGAGCAAAACTCCTGCCAAGACCTTCTGCTTTCCCCACGGATAGCAGGCCTTGTTGTCTTTTCAACATTAAGTTGCACAATGTCATCTGAAACCCCTACCAAAAAAATGCTCTGCAGGGAATGTCCTGCAAAAGTATCACAACTACAATTCTAAAAATGCCTCATTTCCTAGTAAATTTCGTATTAATTTTACAGCCTAACATCCTTTATCGAAATGGGCATCCACATGCCTCTTACAATGTAAAGTTGTTTAATTGGGTTATAGTCTACAGATCACAGCATAATATTCTACTTAACAATTCTAATTCCTTAGAGAGACAAGCTAATTTTCCATTCTGAAAGAGGGCAACAAGGACAGCTGGGAGTTTGTTCAGTAGTTCAGCGCTCTGCAAAGATAAGCTTGATAGTGTTCTCATCAGACTGAAGGAGGAAGTGCAAAAATATGTAAACCACGTTTTAGAGTTACAGGGATTTCAGCAACAAGCCCCTGCTTGGATCCAGACGGGATCTTACAAAAGGAGAATCAGAAAGGGCAGAGAATCGCTGCTGTGCAGGGAACTGTGCTTCAGAAGAGCTGCAGAAACCACCTGTAGCTTTCCCTGCAGACAGGCTGGAAACAGCACAAAAACCATGGGCCACCTGATCTTGCAGGTCACCTCCTCTTCATAGGGGAGACGGGGGGTGGCAGCCACTTATTAGACCAAATCCTGTGTTAAGGCCATTGAAAACAAATCTGTGCAGAACTGGACAGATTCAGCTTGACATAGCATGCAAAGACAGCAAAGCTTATTTTTCCGTAAGAATTTTGGTAGACAGAGACTGGATCCTACCTGCAGCTACAATACAAGAGTGTTGCCTGGCTTTAGAAGGTAGTTTTTCATTTGCTGTTGTTGTTTTTTAAACTAGAGAAGATCCTTATTAAAAACCCTAAACCTAGTGAAGAAGCTGTATTTTACAATCTGATTTTTGGTTTTACAGGAGGATTCATCCATTATTATGAAGAACTGCTGGAGATGGAATGGTCACCATCTGAAACAAAGAAATGAAAACCCCAGCAACAGACTATTGCATTTGTGTGATGTGCTTAGCTGGTATGATTTGCATTGCAGGAAGAATGTTGTATTCTCTGACACACCAACATTTCTTTCCTATTATTATAAGATCGGCCTTTTACATTTCATATCTTACCATCTTTAAAAGCCTGTAATTACAGAAGCTGATTGAGAAACTGTGTTATTTTAAATTAACAGCTGAATGAAATCAACAGAGGCAAAGTGCATTTTTATACAAGAAAATAGCACTGTAGAAAGAAAGAGTCTGTACAATATTTAAATATTGTATATACATAAAATTATATTGTTCATAACTCATCTTAAAGTTTTCTCTTGTTTGTAAACCATGGAAAGCAACACACACAAAAAAATCCCAGTATTTAGCTTTTAAAGCATTTAGCAGGCAGCAGGAAATCGACTGCTAGCAAGCACACTTTGTAATTATAGAAAGTATCCAGCAGGATACTGTGACTAGCATTCTCCATAGTCCTTTATTTATTTATTTATTTTAAAGCTGAATGCAGAACACATTTCCCATTCAACCAGGGAATTCTGCAGGACACACAGGAAACTCAGTGACAAGATGCAGTGGATCAGTTCTGCAGCTCTCTACTGTGGCAAAACTCCAGGATAAACACAGAAAGTTTAAGTGCAGGATTGGAACATAAATTAATGAAATAACTGATAAAGCTTTAATCTCCCAAAAGTGTCAGTAATGGATTTAACTCATGCTCAACTTTTTAAAAAGGAAGGTTTAGATTAATAATTAACGTTGCAAAGTTTTGAAAATGTAATGAATTCCAGCAGGTAATCGGGCAGCTCTGTATAAATGCTCTGGAAAGTGTCAGCATTTTAGGGTGATTCTACAGGCTGGTACCAGTCTGCTAATTTGGAGTGCGATTAAGATTTGCATCTGAAATTGTCAGTTCATGGCAGATACAGAATGCAGGTTTCAGAAGTTTTCCTCCTGTAGCATTTTGCAAAATAAAAACTATTCCAGTTGCAAAAGAAGTTTGCCAGGTGAGCATGTTTAAGGGAACGTTTCCAGAAAGCTGTCATTTGGAAAACAAGATGCTATCATGGCCATCAGTGCATTTCCCTTGTGTCAAGAGCTCTGTGCTCACTGCCAGGTAAGGAATGCTATATTTAATGATATTTGTAGTTTCATTCTATTGGCTTCTGCCTTCCACTTCATTGGCCATTCAACTCAACCCAGCATTACATTTTACTCAATTAAAATGTTTGCTACAAAAAATATATTATGGTACTTTTGATCTGAAATGTTTTGTCTCTTCTGAATTGTTTAAATGTTTGTGGACAGCCATCATCTAGCTGTGCTTCCAAATCATTACATAGGAATGAACAAGAAAAGAAATATAATCCCCTGGGGAAGTGCTTGATAAACCAGACGGGTCAGAGGGATGTTGACAGGCTGGAGAAACGTGCAGACAGGAACCTCATAGAGTTCAACGAAGGCAAGTGCAAAGTCCTGAACTGGGCAGGAACAACCCCATGCAGCAGGAGAAGCTGTGGCCCAACTGTCTGGGAAGCAGCTTGGCAGCAGAACAAGATCTTGGCATCGTGGCAGATGCAAGGGTGAGCGTGAGCCAGCAATGCGCCCTTGCAATAAAGAATGCCAACAGCCTCCTGGGCTGCACTGTCAGCAGGTCTAGGAAAGTGATTATTCCCCTGAGCCAGCCCTGCTGAGACCATGTCTGGAGTGCCAGGTCCAGCTCTGTGCTTCCCGGGACAAGAGAGACACGGACACGTGGCACTGAGACCAGCAAAGGCCATGAAGGCCATGAAGGGGTTGGGGGATCTTTCATGTGAGGACAGGCTGAGGGAGCTGGGGCTGTTGGACTCAGGGATGCTCAGAGGATGCTAGAAATGTGCACAAATGCCTGAAAGAAGACAGGAAAGAGGATGGAGCCAGACTTCCCAGAGGTACCCAGTGAAGGAGCAAGAAAGATGCAACATGCACGGATTTAAACTCAAGAAATTCCTTTTAAATATAAGAAAACATTTTTTTGCAGTGAGGGTTATCAAGTAAGTTGCCTGGAGTTTAGGGATCTTCATTTTGGAGATAATTATAATTGGAAAAAGCAACTTGTTCTGATTGGTGCTGCTTAAAACGGAGAGGTTTTATCAGGTAGTCAATGGATGTCCCCTTCAAGCTCAACTACTCTGTGATTCTGTGGTTTCAGATGGAGACTAATAAAAATAAGTTTAGAAGGCCCAAAAGAGAAATAGGTTTGTTCTTAATATTATTTCCTGAAGTATAATAAGGGTAATGCTAGCTAATTAATCTGACAGCTTGTTCTGAGAGCACTGACAACAAAGGTCTTGTTTTCAAACTGGAGCAATCAATATTAGGCTCCCAAAACATGTATGTATTTCCTAAATATAATTTTAAGGATTTCTGGGGATTTTCTTTACTCAGAATTTAAGTAATTTAGTTCCTATTTCTTTGAGTAATTGATTTTCAACACTTTAAATTCTGAAAGCACTGGGCAAAATCAGAAGAATACAATAAAACTACTAATTTGTTCCCATTGCCAGAGGATGGTGCTGTTTAAACAGATATCCCACACAGATACACCCCCTACAACAGCCACGTGGGTTAGTGAGTTTTTCTCAGGAGGAAGAGGAAGAAGAAGAACAAGGCAAAGAGATTATTACTTGGTATTTTTTTTAACTAACCTTCAGGACCCAACAATAATCAGTGTTTATTTAATAAAAGTAGATCTTTACGCATGCTTGAGTAACTTGGTAACTTTTACTACCTCTGGAACTTTTGCTCCTGAAACTTTTTAAGGGTCTTTCAAAATCCAGCCTTTGGTCACCAAAGGGCACAAACACGACATACCCCACCTTACCAGCTGTTCTCATCTAGCCTGCTGAAATTCAAGGTGATGACATGACAGACAAAAGTCAAAAAATGGAACAGTGGAAGATCAGTCTCACAAACAGGCTGTGGTGGGGGAAAGGGCCGTTAGTAATTTAAGAAATCAATACCAACTTTGACACTTTTAGAGGTCGCAACATCAACAGCCATGGCTTTGATTTCAGTGTCCCCAAACTGCATCAGCGTTTTGATCTCCCGCCGGTTGGGCACGGCAGCGTCAGTTCCCGTGAGATCCAAGCGCAGGGTGCCGCACTTCTTCACGCCAGGCTCGGTGATGAAGCTGACGCTGTCTTGCTCTGAGCTGTAGATATTGATCACTATTACTAACTGAGAAGGCTTGGCAGGCGTGTAGCTGCGTGTCACAGTCTCTCCCAGGGCTACAGACTGGTCGGCTGAGATGAATTTGTCAAAGACATCAGTGCACCAGCGCGTGCCGTCTTTGACGAGGAGCTTCTCCGGGGGATGCTTCCCCTCCACGAAGCGATTGAGCACCCCCACGCCGTAGGTGAGGGGGGAGCGCCGCACCTTGATGACAGCGGGGTCGAGGCCAAAGAGAACAGCGCCTTTGAGGATGGTCAGACCCACATCCTGGGGAATGATGACCCGGCACCTCGAGCCAAAAGCGCTCTGGACGGCTTGTTGGAGCAAGGGGGATTCGGCAAAGCCGCCCACCAGGAACAGAAACTTCACATTGGTCACCTCTGGCTTATCAAACACTTCACCTGAACACAAAGAGAGAGCATTCAGTAAGGAAAAATCCACTGTGGTGAGGCAGAGTAAGTCAAAATCCCAATGTCTGAGTGCACTGAGTGTTCCATGCACATGATCTGGAACTGCCACAACTGTGCCCACACCGCCACCCTCAGCATGCACCAGTCCCACTTCTCTAGTCTCTAGCATATTTCACTACGAATTCACACACCTCAAGGCATACAACATTTGTGAAGTGGCATTTAAAGCCGACCCTTTATTGCATTCCAGATAAATCACCCCATTTCAAATTCACTTATTCTTTCTGACCCCAACATCTTAACCACAATAAACACCATCTGCAAAATAACGCCTCTTTACATTTTTACAGATGTTCCTCCTTAGCTTAAGCCCACATCTCCTAGTTTCAAGAAAATCATGCAGTTCAGTTGCAGGCTCACTTTTAGTTCAAAGGACTGAGTTACCTGTCACAACTGTTGGAGTCCTACGTGTCTCTCTCCCTGCTCACATATAAGCTGCTCTATACTTGTCTTATTAAGTTCTGAAATTTAACTAATAATCCTTCACATATGATGAGCAAAGCTGGATATTTCATTCCAAACAGTGCTTCGTAATGTGTAGAAAGCAACACTTTTCTCACCACAAGCATTATACTCCACTTGATACAAATTTCATCTTCCACCGGGAAGGCCTTAAATAGTAACTTTCCCAATAAGCACATGTCACTTTCCATTACTGGACAAATAAATTCATTGCTGCTTAAGCCATGCCTGGAAGTACTTTTACCATGATGCATCATTTACTATTTGTTTTTTAGAGATGTCAGTGATTTGGATGGTCATGAACAAATGTGACCTTCCACTGGGAACGAATAAATTGGAGGTCTTAATAGCAGGAATAGTCAGAAACAAGTTACAACTCTGGCATTATTTAGCTGTTGTCTGAACCAGGAAAAAGAAAAGCAGGATCTGGGTTTCTCAGTGCATGTCAGCCTGAATGCTTGCAGGCCTGGAAGCACAGAGTAATTGAAGCTTAGGAAGCAACAGGACTGAATCACACTCAGTAACTAGTACTAGAGCTAGGTAGGAGTATGTGCTCAGGACACATCCCTTACTTTTATTATCTTCCTAGCTGGTTTGTAGAAAGCTGCAAGTTTCAGAACTAAATTCCTTGTCCACAACTGGTGCATACCAGGAGGGCTGTTACTGGGTTGAAATGGGTGAGCAAAGCTTCAGTTTCAGCTCAGCCAGGAAGTGGAATCACACACAGATACATACTCAGGTGCTGAACGATCTGGTCAATCGTAGGTTTGAAAAGAGCATTCATTGCATCCGGGCTCATCCTCAGCATTCCCTGGGAGGACCACTTCACAAAGTCCACACTGCAAAGAACAGAGAGAAAGAACATTGAAGCATTGCAGCTGAGCTGCAAAACAACCACCAGACATATTAAATAAATGAATTAATGAGTTTACAGAATCTGCGTGCATTTTCCTTGGAACAAAGTGCCCCACCTCACCCTAGCCCCATACCAACTGCAGTTTTGTAAAACTTGAAGGGAGAATTATTATTTTGGCTTGTCTAATTGTTGTTTTCTTTGCCTGATTGCCTTCTGCAGCATTAGCAATGCTCAAGTGCTCTCTGAAACAGCTGGCAGTCAATGCAGTGCTTGCTCATCTGAAACAGCACTGATTCATCCCCAGAAGGGCAACATTTAGATTATGGCAGTAGCAGGCCAAAGCCACTGGAAACACACAAGGAAAAGAAGTAAGCTGGGAAGCCTCAGGAGGCAGAAGAGAGAACAGCATTTTTAATGAGGCATAACATTTATTAAGCGAATAAAGGCATTATGCCTTTCTATCACTGATACACATCTGTATAGCTCAGTAATCTCCCCTTCATTCATGCACATTATATGTCAACCTTTACACTCTTTCTATCCTGTTATCCAATTCGTCTCATTTCATTTGAAGGGAGCATTTAGCATTTCCTCTAAGATTCACTACTAAAACTACTAACAAAAAAGGAGCTGGACTTGTGAGGGGGAGTATTTCCAAAAATTTTTAATGATTTCAGAACCTTGGTCTCATTTAGGAAGTGACTTTTAGCTGGATTCCAAGTCATTTAAGCTTACAGTACATTTACCAATAACTTCTGAAAGAGATGCAGGAGTTCCAGCCTGCATACTATGTTCAACACTGGCTAGTTTAAAAAATTAAGGTACAGGTACTAAATAGCAAATCTTCCCCTCCCAGGTCCCAAGCCTTCTGCCCCAGATTCACAGGTTCTCTTGTTCATCCTCTTTTATACCATTAAACTCCAGGTTTTCTGCAGTATGAAACTTCAAAAGATGCAAAATGCCCGTTTCTACTTTCTTCTTACTTCCTTTTCTACAGCTGCCCATGATCTTGTCATTTAAGGTGACTTCCTGATGCTGAAAATAATGAATTAAAATCTCTGGAGGGGATTATGTCTCCCTGCCTATCAAGCAAATTATCAAACTTGTAAAATACTTAAGAAGAAAAGCCTGCCATCACTTCAAAAGCTGAATGCTTTCCCCTTGCAGGATTATGCAGTAGTGTATGTTTTCTCTCTTGATCTGATACTGTTAACAACTTCCCTCAAGCCATGAACATATTTACACATCTCACAATCTTGGAGTTTTTCCAGGATCCAGGCAGCTAAAAATTAAGGTTCTAGGCAACAAATTCTGTGTTTGATCTGACATTCCTAATTAACATGCAAGGGACTCACAATATACAGTCAAAGAAAGTGAGCAGTGGTGGCCTAACAGAAGTCGTAGAAAGCAATACCTGACAAGTGCGAGTCTTGTACAGAAAAGCTTTTGCGAGAGATCAATCAGAACCTTTTATTCTGGAAACTTCACTAGAGGCAACCCCATTTTCTCATCCTTGCATTACACTTTTACACTATTACCTTTCAGTCCTAATGTATTTAGGATATTTTAATCACTTGTCTTTGCTCCCAGTAGTTAATTCTGCATCCACTTGCTTTTCCTCAAGGCATGTTCTACGCTGTGACCTCGGAACTTCTTGTAGTAGTCAATGAAGGAGAAGGGCAGGGTGATGTTCAGGGGGTTGGTCCTGTCGGGAGCTGCCGCCCGCTTGCGGGACTCAAAGGCGATCATCAGATCCACCCAGGCCGCAGGACGCTTGATTTTAAACTGCTCGATGAAGTCCTCTCCAAATATTTTACACAGGAGCTTTTCAAACTCGTAGTCCACACCTAGAGAACCGTATGGCCCACCTGTAGCACAGACAAAACATAGCCTTAACATTCTGGATATTCTTCAACATTCTTACGACATTTCGAGTTGACCACATACACATCAGAACAAGTCTCAGGACTGTCATGGGAGAAGGTCCACAAAAGGGGTTCTTTCCTAAATGCAACAGCTGGTCTAATACACATGATGGTCTTACCTTTGCCTCACTGTTACTCCTGTATCATCACAGCCACTGTTAAGAGTAACACTATAAATGAGGGATTCAGCCAACCAGCAGCTGGGTTATACTAATTTTGAGTGCTGGTCTCATTTCAGAGAAAACTGTCAGTAAAATGCAATAAAGGCATACATTTCCTTCACTGACAGGCCAAAACACACAATCTAATTACATAAAGCAATCAGTGGAAGGCACATTACCTGTTGCTTTGTAGAGCTCCTTCAGATGTCCCTCAGGGAGCCTGATCTGATGGACAGTCATATCCACTGTGCCTCCTCCGCTGTCAACCACGATGTACCGATCACCTGCAACGGCAGCGGGAGAGGCCAGGGGCATTCACACCACTGTGAGCACAGCAGCTCACTGCAGTGAGAGCTCCTGAGGGCACCAGGGGAGGTAACAGCCTACAGACAGCCAGGAATGGCTGTGACGAAGACTTGATCTTTGCTAGTAATTACAATACCACGACTGATAACAAATATTAAAGTCAGATGTCAACAGCTGCTGATGTAACACAGCTGAAAAGTGGGACTGCTCATGCTGTGGCTGTACATCCTAGCGGGCTACCAAATATTACACCATATTTACAAAGCCTGTTCCGAGGAAAATATTCTAGTTGCATGGCTTTCCACCATTTCTTTAATAAATCCTATTTTCCTAGAGCACAAAGAACTGCAGTTCAGCAGTTCTAACTAAGAGCAGCACATGAACTTGTGGTTTTTTTCCTTTTCCCCTTTACAACTACTGCAAGAACAATGCAGTGCACAGCACCTTTGTGGGAAACACAATAACTGCCTGCAATACAAAACCAGTGAGAGCAAAGTTTGTTCAGGAAAGGACAGTACCTTCCTCCAGCTCGGACCAGATCTCTCCTATGACATTTTCCACCATGAAGGTCCGACTCTGCCGGTTCCGGCGCACGTGTTCCTTCCCTAGTGATTGACAGAAAAAAAAGTTACTGAGTATAAAATGCATCAAGAAATAAAATCGTAAACTGCAGGAAAAAAGTGCAAGCAGGCTGACAGATCTGTATTTATCACTTCCTAACAAAAAAAATGTACAAAAATTACTGCATTTGGACTAGGAACGTTAGAATGTCATTCCTAGAAAGAAGGAAAAATGGTTTATAGCCACCCTGATCTTCCTTGATATTGTTATATATATGTCTTTTAATCTATACTAATTATGTGTCTTTTAATCGATACTAATTATCTAATACAAATAATGCAAACTAATCATAAATGGTAAAAACCTAATAAGAAAGCTATAAACAGGTCTGACTTGGGGTTTTTTAATACACTCTGGCTTGCAAAGTGTGTGCTGGCAGCAGGGTGGGGGGCTGGCAGCCAGCTGTGCTCACAGCAGCCTCCATCAGCAGGTGAGAGCCCCAGCCCTCTCCCAGACAACCCTCACACCACTTGGGATGGGAGAACATTCCCACATTTCCAAAATCCACTGCTCATTTTGAGTCCTCAGGCAAATAGGCCTCCCCAACCTCTCAGGATGTCAGTCTACCTCAAAACCAGCAGCCAGAAGCACTGCTGCTCAGATTAGTAACTTCCTAAGGACACAGTGATCACCAGGGCTGACCCTCATAATATTTAAAATATCCACCAATTTAAAATTCAGCATAATCTTGCAAGACTATTATAACAATCAGCTAACTTATAAGACTTAACTGCTACTTAGACATTTAAAAGATGCAGAACAGTCTGTCAAGAGAAAGCAGAGTAGTGAGAACCTCTGCTATGTATGCTTCTAAATCAACCTCTACAACGGAATGATCAAAAAATCCTACATTCCTTGTGTTATCTTCACTCACCTTCAAAGGCACTCCATAAAACACTACAAGAGAGGCAGCCTGTCATGAGTGAAAATTCTTTCTGAAAATATCAGCGTGCAAATCACAGAACGCACTTTGCTTCCTACTTCCATAGTGCCTGTCATCAGAAAATAGAGCATCAGCTCTGCTTGCTCCTGCACCCTCCCCAAAAAGAACCCACGATGCAGAGAAGCTGCCCCAGCCTCAGTGCACTGGCTTGGGCAGCACAGGGAGAGCTCAAACGAAGCATTCCATGACAAAACAAGCACCAGGTCCAAGCAAGGGCCTGTCAAGCCCACAGAAATCAATGGCAATCCTTATTCCCTCCTGTGGGCTAGAAGTGAACACAAGAGCCAGTCTTTAACTACAGCTGAAGCAAGCTTATCCTTGCTACTATGAACACTAAAATTTTTGTTTTGACTTCACAGCAATAATATGGTCCTTGGAGTGCTTCTCTCTGTTTATATTTAAAGGCTTTTTCTCCTTAATCTGTTCTCAGCTTGTCTTGGGTGCCTGCCATGCCTTTATGAAATTTTAATTCCAACCCCAAATTAATTCACTCCAAACTTTGTTTTCATTAATTTTGACATGAAACCTTTCTCATCCCCAATAGCTTTTTACCATACAAAGTCAAGAATGAGAGTGGTACCCCCACCCAAGAAACAGCCCATTAGCAGAAATCCATGATCTGCCAGATTCTGCCCAGCTTCAAAACCTTAACCAGATAAACTCCTTTATTATTTTCCCAGAAGCAAATCCCTGTGTTGTCTGAAAGTGAGTTCATGTAAAATCACACGGAACTGGAATAGTTCAGGGCACAAATGAGGGGGACAGAAGCCAAGGGGCCCTGAAGGGACTGAATCCTTAAAACAGATTGTGTCCTGTACTCTGCGTGGGCCTCCAAACACTGAACACATCTGACAAGTGCTGGCTAGGAGAGCCATGGATTTGAGAGAATGATGTAGTGACTCTGCCTAACTATAAAAAATATCCTCTGGTAAGTGCAGGAATAGCTCTACTAGCTTAACCTCCCACCTGCCTCTACTGCTTTGTCCTAGCAAATGTGATCAAATACAGATTATTCTGAAAAATTCCTTGTAGGATAGACTGTCACACTACAATCAGTATCAGGGCCACTGTTACAATTTAGAGATACAGGGCAACATACACATTATGCAGCAGTCAAATCTTACTGCTGCAGGCCATTTTCCTTTTTTGTTTCCTCTATTTCCCTCCAGTTTCAGTAAGCTGCCAAGCTCAAAAAACTCTGGTGATGAAGGATCTTTTGGCAAGTGACTTACACTGGTCCAATCTCTGTCCCTCCCCTTCAAACACTGACAGTAGCAACAGATCCCAGGTCAATAAATCAGAAGTGCATTACCCAGTTGCTCTGCAACAAGCAGATAAATTCATTGCTACATTCCAATGCCATGTGTCCCACCGAGTGCTGAAAGTCATTAACAATATTTCATAAAGATGACATCAAAAAGTATCTTCCAAGACTTTGGAACACCTCAGACTAAAAGTTTCCTTGTAGATCCAGTTATTTAAAGCTGCCTCAATAGTGCAGATAATCAAACACATAATTGTTTCCAACAAATTAAATGAAAAAAATGATCCAACATCAAGTGATGTTACGGTGGTCCAGCCCACCTTTGGGCTGAGAATAGACAAAGGCATGCAGTGGGTGGAAGTTCCAGCCTCCTGGATGTCACTCCACCTAGCTATTCCTCCCTTGTTCCAGAAACATCTTTTTTCTTTAGTTACCCATTGGTTCTACCCTTCCTGTTTATGTATATCCTTATTGTTTAGTACTAACTTAAGGCAGAAAAACACTGTTGTGAAAATACTACCACAACATCCAAATAAAGGCAAGGCATGGAAGCTACCTGCATGCTAAAATGCAAGTGAATGTTAGGAAGAAATTCTTCCCTTTGAGGGTGGGGAGGCCTTGGCACAGGTTGCCCAGAGAAACTGTGGTTGCTCCATGCCTGGAAGTGTCCAGGGCCAGGCTGGACGGGGCTTGGAGCAACCTGGTCTGGTGAAAGGTGTCCCTGCCCATGGCAGGGGGTTGGAACAAGATGATTTTCGAGTTTCGTTCCGACCCAAATCATTCTGTGATGTCTGCTGGGTCAACATCTAAACGAGTCTAACTATGGTAAGCAGCAAAACAGTATAAAAGCAAACTGATGCCAGCCTGAAACATTTCAAGAGAACAAGGACAACAAGAAACGGTCAGAAACCAGGCCTCAGGGACAAAGCAAACTTAGGCATGAGAATCTAGAAAGTGAATGAACAGAAGTACCCTGTGTAAATCCAGTTCCAATAGTGTCACTCGGGCTGTAGCCATTGACAGGTGCCCTACTACTCAGGTCTATCATCTGGTGCAGGCGCAGCTTTCGGCAGTAGATAGAGGCAGCCTCGGGTTCCAGGGCAATGATCAACTGCTCGGGGTTTTCAGGAGATGCCATTCCTGCCTGCGAGAGAGAACGGATCAGAGAAGGGGGTGGGGAGTCCCGCAGCCCAGCAGACCCTCTCTGCTCTCCCCAGCTCGTGGGCTCCGCCGGGTCACCCCTCAGAGCTCACCCCACAAAGGAGCTGCTGCCGGGGGCTCAAGGTCCGCGTCTGGGAATTGTCCTGCCCACACTGTACAGCACAACTCCACAGGCTGTAACGGGGAGGTCTGCATGCACTTACCACGCTAAGTGTCTAACCGAGCACTGGTGTACATGACAGGTGGAGAAACGAAGAAAATCGGTTTGAAACCTGTAATAATTGGCCTAAAACCTGAACTCCTAATTAACCTGTCAATCTGCCAGCTGAGAGGGGCCTCAGCCCCCTTTCAGCCTCCTTTGGCTTCTCCTTGCCACACCAATATTTTAAGTATGTCTTTCTTTATGTCCCAGATATTCACAGTCCTTGCCAAAATGAGGTTCCTGCACTGTTTAACTGTATAGGAATATACAATACACTTTGCCAGTAAAGTATCTTCTGTCTTACAACCAACATTTTCTATTTCAAAATCCATTGCTTTAAAGTACATTCGCTTTTATAGCCTCTTCAAAATGTTCTGTATACTCAAGGATACAAAATATAACAGGGCAGGTTCCCTAAAATGCAATGAGAACAAGCCTAAAAATAATACCACATTATAAAATCAGCATTTGCCATTCTTTCTACTTTCTTTCTGAATTTTCAGCCTTCAGACACAGATATTTACAAAAAACCACAGGTTCTTATGTAACTACATCACTCTCAGAACTGGGCTTAAAGAAAAATATTCAAAGAACAGATCACAAAATTGTGTTTTAATTTCTTTTCCCCGCTATTTCTGCCTACTAAAGGATATTCTGTTAAAATAGACATCTTTCAACTCTTTCTGCCAACTTTTGGGTTATTTGCTATTACTTTTCAGTTAAGTGCCTGAGCACTAAAGCTTGCTAGCAAAGAAATAAAACAACATGAACATTTTTCTGCTTCCACAGTCAGTCTTCCAGCCTTCAACTCCTACATACACACTGTGGTATCTCCAGAGCATCTCCAAAGAAGGCAGACTCACATGGGAAGTCTGCAGACCTGGACTGGAATTTGGCTTCTTTCTCACAGCTACACTGTGGGCTGTGGGAATTGCTGGCTAATTGACACCTGCAGCCAGAAACTCGAAGTAAAGTTGATTTCAAAAGTAATACCAGGGTAAGACTTGGAGACACAAAACTGTCCTTCATATTTACTGACTCATTTTACCCTCTCCATCCTAATAAGTAAAATAAACAGATTCTTACAGAAAGCATCTTCCTCACTCTTGGTAACAAAAAAAAAAAGGCAAAACAACCACAACTAAGTTCTAAAATAAGAAAGAGTTAAGAGTTAAACTAATCAGAGTTGCTCATTATTTTAAAAGTTCACCACGACTGGGATTATGGCCATTTTACATCCTTTATTGCTGTTGGGCAAACCTTTCTGCTTCAGTTACATCCACTGCACTAAACAGCATGATCTGAAATTAGCAGAGCTGTGTGGGAAGGAAAATATTGTGCAAATACTACAGAATATCAAACCTTGCCAGCTCTGTGGCAATGCAAATTGAAAAATATTACATCGAAAAGAATGTTTGCGACCAAACTTTCAAACACTGGAAAATACAGATTTACAGCAGCCAGAGTAACCCTAAAATGTGTAAGAAGAGTATCAATTAAGCACAGACTCTCCTGCCATCACAGCACTTGTATGTGAGCATGTTGGCAGATATGGGCTTAGATAAAGCCCTGGATCTGTCCTGGGGATGAAGATGGGCCTTAGGATAAACCCAATCCCTCCTGGGACCCATCTGGGTGTAGCAGGCACAGGCAGGGCTGGTTTCATGCCAGCTCACTTCAGCATCACTTATCTCCAGTCGAGCTTTTCCACACAGGAAGCTTTGGTTTGTTGCATTGGAAAGAGCAACATTCCAGATATGAATCAACACTCGGGTCCCTGACAGACACTTGTCTGATTTGCTGAAGAATTCCAAAAATGTATGGTCTCTGCACACAGACTGTCCTTGCCTTTGGAGAGTTTTGCTAAAAGCCTAATTCGGATCTTGCTGCAATTCTAAGGGCAGCAGTCCCTGCTCTATCCAATAAGGGCCTGGAGAACAAAGCGCTCCCGACTACCCTGGTGCACTTTTCACTTGTATTAAATCCATTATCATCTTGTGTGAGAGCTCTGAATCTGAGCAGCAAGTGGGGTTTTTTCACTATCTAGCAACGTGGATGAACTCAAGAGTGCTCAGTCTGCTCCTTGTACTGGGCATGTGTCAGCAGCACAGACAACTCTTAGTCTCAGTCTAACCTAGGCACTAAAGACAAAATTGTATTTTAGGGAAAAAAATAGTTTGTTGCTAAGGATATTAAACCCAAAGGCTACAATGTAAAGCACTTACAGAGGTGACAAGAACTAAGTTGCACACACATGGAATGCACTGGTATTTCCTAACTGGAGGTGGTGCTGGGGGGAAGATTGTATTAATTGCCAAATCATCTTTTCTAGGGGGAATTTTAGTACAAACTCCCAAGGCTGGTTCTGCTAAAAGCAAACAGTAAACCATTAACAATAACATTTACTTCCTCCCCTCCTCCAGCAGCAGCCTGTACCATGAACTTCTCACATTGCAGTCATGAAAGGAAGGCAGTGACCTGCAGCGGATGGACTCGGATCTGTGTTCTCAGACCCTCCATGCACAGCAGATGCTATTCTTGCTCCTTTTTCTCTCTAGCTACGATTTTAACATACCCAAAATATCTCCTGAGGAAAACATCCAACAGAAATGACAGTTTTTAACAGTTCAAAGCACAGCTGATCCTAACAGAACTTTATGAAGAAAATGCTGAGGTTTTTTGTTTAAAACCTTTTCTTACAGAGTTTGAAGGGCCAGTTACAATGAAGAACGTGTTGTTTCACATCATAAAAAGACCATACAGAGAATCTTTTACAGTGAAAGGTACAAGGCATCCAATACGTATTTTTATATGCAGACACACATATATATGTACATATATACACAGTACACACTTTTTATATATATATAGATATAGATATATATATATGTAGCAATCAATATTTCATACCTAATGTATATAGTATTTCTACTTAGGCCATGAGAATGAGCACATTACTTCACATATAGACCTATACATCTAGACACAGCACAGAGAAAATGGGGGAAGGGGAGATGATAAAGAAACATGAGCACATAAATACTGCTGGGGAGGAATGGAGCAATGAGGTTGTTTTAATACAAGCTCCAAGATGAAGACTTAGGCAGTACATCTGTCCCATCATTACGGCCAAGGGACAGATGGGAGAAAAATATTGAGCATGCAGAGAAAGAGGAGTGGAAACAGCAGGCAGTCAACATGAAGAAACAGTGATGCATTTGTTAAAATTATTTATTGCAGGCATTTGGAAATTTGCTGTATTTTACACTTTCTGCTTTCTGTCTGCCTCACTCCGTGTTCTTGCCCACTGCTGCCCACGTACTACTGTAATAAAGACCAGGGATTCACAAGTTAACAGGCCTGAGCAGGACAGACCTAAACAATGTCTCAATATTCAACATTCTATAGATCATTCTGGCAGTGGGACAGACACACCAATTTGCTTTTGCCCAGGGCAGCTTAAAGCAGACTTTACAACAGAGCAGTGTCTTGACTCCAGCCTGCTAAGGAGATTTTCTTGCTCCCATAACACTCACTAGCAGTATAAACCCAGTCATCACTTCTGAAACATGAAGGAAGCAGACAGCAGTTTCCCCAAGAACACAAAAGTGGAAAACTCATCATGGGATTACAAAAATTCATTGAGCACGAAAAATTTCTTAGAAATTAATTTGCAAGATGTTACTGCATTTATACACCTGGAAGAAGCAAAGAACACTATGAAAAGAACTGCTCTAAAATTCAACTTTGCTCATATGCCAGAGGACTAGGATTTCATTTTTTGACAAGAGAACTCCCAGACCTCACTCCCTGCAGTAGCACAGGTCTGTGTGCTGCTGCCAGTGCACTGCTGTTCATTTGCCAAGATGCATCATCGACAGCAAACTTCAAAGTGCTTCGAAGTCTCATGTACTGTGGCATAAACAGCTTCACCATCCAGATGCAGGTGAATTCTCAGCCTGGCCACCAGCTCTGTTTTTATAGCCGGAGATGTGTCACCAGGAGAGAGCCACAGCTGACCACAACACATTCCTGATTCCCTGAACAGCATCGTCTGCCAACTGGTGGACTAATTCACCACTAGCAAATATTGAGGTCTGGACTGCAGCTCAGTACAGCAGCCTGAGCACTTCCAGAGAACTGTTTTCACTCACTCCACATGCAGAATCACCATTACTACAGACTAAAAGATGCTGCTTTTAAAACCCAGCCTCACATGTCACAATACACAGGAAAAAAAAAAAAAGGCAATGCATTTTTTTTTAAAATATTGTAATGAATATGATGTTAAGGACAGCATTATAGTCAAATATTCCATGTAGTCAGTCTTTTTAAGGTAGGCCTAGATGAAAATGTCCCATCTCTGAATGCTGCTGTAATTAGAAGCATCAGCACTTAGCTGCAGTTCTCCACAGCCAGACAGAACACCAGTGTTCTGTCTGGCTGTATTTATTAAACCACAGTGACCTCAAAAAAAGTACAGTGTTAGGAAATACACCATCATTGATACGGTACCTGTTTCCTATTCCTATCCTTGCACCATCATTGATACGGTACCTGTTTCCTATTCCTATCCTTGCAAATTACTGAAAGCAACAGTTAAAGTTCCTTTTTTTTGGTTTTTCAGAGAGATACATCAGATATTTTTTTAAAGGGAAAAAAAAAAGGCCTGACCTCTCATTTGTAACAGAAGGACCATACCTTACACGGAGTACACCTGTTCTTTTGCATTATAAAACTGATTAAAAGAAATGATTGGATGAATTCTACTTTACTGCTTTGATACATTTTGCAGTCATCTAAGACCTAATGCAGTAGTGCTGCAGGGCTGTAGGCACTGCGTTCACAATTGATAAGGCATTTCCAGGTACAAAAAGGTAGCATAAATAAAATAAACAGATAAACACATGTGAAAGAGCCACTCTCATTACACAGTTGGAAAAATAAGGCACAGAGACTAAAAGGCTTTCCTTAAGGTTGCACAGGAACCCAGGGCAAGGTGGGAAATTCCCTCCACAACCCCAGAACTGCAGTTCAGTGTCACAGCCAAACGCTCCTCTTCCCCAGCCAGCAAGGTTCCATTTCTGCCTGTGGCATGGAGCACAAGCAGCAGCTGCAGGAACAGCTGCAGGACCAGCTCCACCACAGCCTTGGGTCCCCGTTCTTCTCTCCTAGTTTTTCACCTTCACCAACTGCACTACTTTAATCACTTCTGAAGCAACGTTGCAGACCAGACAAGTACAAGGATCCATTTTCTGGCTGGTAGGAAAAACCTTTTAAACCTGTTTTACCACTAAAGCCCCGTTTATAGGCACCAGAGATAAAATTTAAAAGTTGGATCCAATGAAACAGCTCCGTAAAAATGATGTGGTTCATTAGGAAATGCAGCTCTGCAGGACAACATCATTCAGCCAAAACAAGAGAAGCTGAGAATTAACATCAACATTTTTCTATTTCCCAAGATACTTATTATAATTAGTAACAGTAGGAAAGGCATGATTGCAAGTTAAGCACTGTGCAGACTGCATGAAGAAAGTATTGTGAGGCTGAATCAAGGCAAGACAAAACAGCGGCTGGAAATTAAGTGCCTTGTGAAACTTGCACTGTTTAAACTAATCAGTTCATTGTGTTAAGGGATTCGTGATAACACCATCCACTTAGTGCCTTGGTAAGTGAGCTCCTCTAATCCTCCTCCTTTTTCACTAGCCAGCACTTTCTCCAGTGCTATGGCATCAGACCGGGATGTCACAAATAAACGACTGAGATCTAATTACGGCAGCAGAGTGTGCCAGGAAAGAAGATGAGCAACATGGGAAAAGACTCCCAGCATTATCCCAAAGAGGCACTCCAGGGCAAGCAGGGTTGGCAGGGAGCAGGGTGAGCGGGTATCACAAAGCTGCAGGAAAAGCACAGTGCATGGAGTTTTGCTGGATCTTCAGCCCGGAGAAGGCTTCAGATAAATGTCTGAAACTCACTGCATCATCACAGACCCTGATGCTTTGCACTTCAGAGTGATGAAGAGTGCTGCAGTACAGGAAATATCACGGGGAATAGAAGAGAGTGAGGTCAGACAGCCCAGTTAGTTCTGCCCACTTATCTCTTCAAAGACAGATTCTTAAAATTACTCAACAGCCACAAAGTAAACAGGATTTTCCAAGATTCCTCTTAGTGACCATAGCAAAGAGGCTGGATTTGCCAAAGGCACAAGAAGAGCTGCTGGGTGCTTCCCTCCTTTCAAAAATATATACTCTGAATAGAAGAGCCTAGATGAAAACTGAATATTGAATTTTTATTAAAACTCCAATCAACACAATGTTTGGGTGGTGGTTGATCCTGCAAAGATCTGACATCTGCAGTGTCACAGATGTACTTTTTGCTCTACAGAACCAAGAGCATTTTGCCTTCTCCTAACATTTGCTACACATACATGCATATACCTAACAGATACACATGCATGCATACATTTTCACACTGTTATTGCTGGTTGAACTAAAATTAGGTTTGTGGCACAGGCTGTCCTTCATCCTAGTCTGATCAGGTGTCACTGATACTTTTCACAAGGGAGAACATTGTGGATAATTATCACAGCTGCAGAATTCTTTCAGTGTCAGCTTCCCCATCTGTACAGCTCAGGGACAGGACAAAGATACTCATCTCTCTGTGAGAAAACTGCTTGAGAAAGCATAAAGGACATCTCAGGCTATGGTAAAACAGTAGTAACTTCATTTTGCAGACAAGGGAAATACAAGCTATGAAAGATGAGAAAGCCTCTATGAAGGGAGCACAAAACTGGAAGTTAAGAGAACCCTGTAACAGTTTTCAGTTATTCACTTTGCACCAAGCATAAGTGATGAAATAATATGAAAGGCATAAAAGAATGAAATCCAAAGTAAAAATCAGCCTTTACACTGCCCTTAGGATTTTGGGTTTATCTTGAGACCTCTTTTGAGGCCTCAGACATTTTTTCATCTGCCACAAGGAAGCAGATACTGTCACTATATATTTATACACTATTTCCCTGCTTTTACAATACTAGGGTGTAGGTTTGGCAGTGCTTTCTGAATTCCCAGGGCTTGCCCATACCAGAAGCCTGTATAAAGGAACTTAACCCATAGAAAATTCACAACCTTCCCAGAGTTTTCACCTGGGCTGAACCTACTGCTGCTCCCACTTCAAACAGGGAACTCACAAGCCATGAGCTCCTGTGAAGGGTTTTTAGGTGAAATCCTCTAACCTGCAGCCAGTCAGGATGGATGATAATAAGGTAGCTCCCATTTGCACCTGTACAGCTGGTTTGGTGAACATCACTAGACAACACAGAAATTAACTCCAGTTAATAGTTACACTACTCCCCCTTTAACAGTTGTTGTGCATGACCACGTATGCTGAAGGAGCAAGAGCTTTAGATTAGCATTTTACTTATAATTTAGTTTATGGTGGAAGAAACTCTTGTCGGCCAAGGAGCAGTGCAACACCTGCCTGCAGCTCTCTGAAGGGCACTTCCAAAGACAGCAGAACACAATTTTTCTCAGTCTTGCCAGGAGATACAAGGTGGGACAAGAGCTGCATACTGCAGCTTGTGGGGTCCAAATGGGGTACTAAAACCCTCCTTTTTACTAAGAAGGTGATGCAGCACCTGAACGGCTGCTCAGAAAGGCATCTCTGTCCTTGGAGAGTTTTAAAACTTGACTCAATAAAGCTGACCCAGTGTTGGCAATAACCCTGCTTCAACTGGAAGGTCAGGCTAGATGATCTCCAACCAACATTCCCACTTAATGCTTCCATGACTCTAAAATGGTGCAGGTATTCCACACTGAGAAAGGCCAGAACTGCAGGAAGGAATCCTTCCCACAGGCTACCGACCTACACACTTTCTCTCTGCTTGCCTTTGTGACTCTTGTGTCAAATCCTTGCATGTGTCAGTGAGAGGGAGCCCATCATGTCTGACAGGGTGACAGCAGCACCAGAATCACTGCTGCAAGCCTGCAGTTATTCAGGTCCTCACAGGTTTCTGTATGGATTGTAATCAGAACTTTTGTTCAAGTGTCTTGGAATCAAAAGGAAACATTTGTCACAGCACTTTTTTTTTAAAAAAAGCTAAAAATATATAGAGCACAACAGCCTCAAGCAGTCCCATAATCCTAAACATCAGCCATGAGTCAGATTAAAAAGTGATGCAACACATGGAAAGCAACTGGTTCAATGCATCAGGGATGCACAAGTTGAGTTTACAACACTAACGCAATCTGCACTCAAAAAAGAAATCTGCCTCAGTCCAGTGTCTTTGTCAGAGGAGGAAATTCAGTTCCTAATTAATTCGTTCATTGGTTATAGAGGAAAAAATGGTCATTATGGTTAAAAACATGAAGATACAAATAGCAGACATGGACTTGAAACCCAGCTTTTGCATTTAGCTCTGCTACAAGCTTCCTATGTAACATTTTGCAAGTCACCAAGAACAAATTTTGTGAAGCAACCCACTAACGGAACAGCATCAATTTCTGAGTACCCAAATCAATACTAAGGCTTTCAGTGGAGCTGTTGCTGGAGTTTGCTGGAATGGGAGGTGCTTGGACTCTGAATAATCACCCTGGCTGTCTGTGCATGCACACACCTGATCATGCTACTTAGCAAGTTCCATTGGGCCAAAGCAGAATCCATTTGGTGTTTTACTTCCGTTAACTAACCTGTCAGTAAAGCTATTCCTGTGGTAAGAAATAACATGGAACATTTCTCCCTCCTAATGGCTGTCTAGAAACTATGGTACTTATCTCATTCTGAACAGCTAGAAAATAAATGGGGCACCTGGAACCATAATGAAGTGTGACTTTTATTTTCAGCACACTTAAAATAATGAATGTGTGGAGTTGCAGTGGCTACAGCCAGAACTGCTGCATTTGTGTGGCCACTGATTAGATGAACCAGTTTGTTATAGACAGCTAGGCTGTCTGATTGAGATAAATGCCTTTGCTAAGCACAGTCAGACTGCCTCAATTTATTTTTCTGGTGTTGCTATTACCCAGCTAAGAATACAAATTGCTTTACCTGAGCATTTCTACACTTCATATTTCATACATTACTTTTATTATCTATTCTTTTATTTTCAATCTAAGCTTGGAATTCTTTGGGACTGTATAGACAGTTTGACTCTATTAATAAAATTTATATTTATTGAGTCTTTCAGATTTTGTATTACAATTCCCCCTTTTTAATTTCTAAAACTTTTTTTTTTTTTTTTTTTTAGGAAGGGAGGTGAAACATAAGGCAGGAAATATCTAAATTATGACCACTGGCTACCAATCATGAAGCAGCACTTTTGTTTACAATTCATGGAGAAGGTTCTGCAGTTTACCTGTGCCTATTTCACAAAAAGCTTTTATTAGCTGCTCATAAGAAAGATAATTTCTTATTGCACACAGGCGAGCCAGAAGATTTCTGGGTCATCATGAGAGAGAAAAGGATTTCTTGTATTTGTGAGACATGAAAGAATACCAGTAATTGCAGCAGACTTTACTTAGGACACTAGACCCAGTCTATCACATTTTGGTCTCAGAAGTAATCCCAGAAATACAGACACAATTTTCCAAAGAGAAGAACCTTGGATCAATTATTATGTAGGGAACAATAACAAGACTCTGAAATCACCAACATTTTTCTTTGCACAAATTGCTTGTTTTGTTGTGCCTCTGCCCTTTCATTCCTCAAAAAGTTTCTCAGGTACTGGGACCACAAAAATTACAAAGCCGAGTCACATATTGCTGAATGATAACATGGTAAAGCAGAAGTTATGTTTTTTGATAAGTCGAAGATAAATGGGACCACAGTGGCATTTGGTCCATATTTCTCCAGGGTGATGTTGCTGCAGCTCCTTCCCAAGGGACTGTTGTCACAGATCACATTTGGGCAGTAACTGAAAGCTTAGCTCCAAGTGGCATTACCAAGAATTTTTTGCTGCATTACATTATATCCCCCAAGGTGCAGGAGGAACATTACTTGCAAGTTTGATGAGTAGCGTGCATTAGAAAAACGAAGCCATTAAATTCTCATAAGCTTTTCAATTTTTCATGTTATAATACTCTAGAAATGCTTTTTGTACCCGGGGCATGCACCAGTTACCACAACAGCAAAACCTGACTCTTCCTATTTAAGTCTCTTCCTAATGTCTCAGGCTCTCTCCTTCCCTTTATTTAGAAACATCCTCATTGTGGGTCCTTATGGCTCAGGCTGATTTTACTAAAAAGACACAAGTGGCCCTGACTGAGGAGGACTTGCACTGAGAAACACTTGCTTGCTATTTTCTGTAAGTTGCATCTTGTTCTGTACCTTGGGCTTTCTGATTTTGCCTTAGTGTTTTTCACTGCAGTTCCAATTCCAGCTCATATTTCATTCCTCTGTAACTGAATATTGGCATCTAAGATGTCTTTCAGACCAATCTATTGTCCTTTCTATGAACTTTTTCAATCAAACCCATTAGTTCCAGACCCTGTCCACACTGAGTTGTATTTGTGGATTTCTATCACTCCCTAATGGTTGTAGTTTACAGCCTTTCAGACCACTGTTTTCTTTTTGGGCTGGTAAATGCCATCTAGCATAGTCTCCACTGAGCAGAACGAGGATTCTATTTTTTGGCTACATCTGTTGCTTACAGGCAATTTCTGAGAACCTGAGAAATGTGTTTCAAAGCTTTGTAAGACAGGCACAGATTCACTCTTACACAGAATGCTATAAAAACCTCTTGTTTTACTTGTTTAGCAAAAGAAAAAACTCCAAATACTCCAACCTGTGCCACAAAAGTGGGCAAAGGGAAATGTACAGAACTGGGTTAGCAGATGCCTCTGCCTTCATGTGAACCTGGCTGAGGAACTCAGATGTGTGAGCACAGATCAATTAGTACACATTTTCCACTCTGTAATCTTCACCTCTCAATTAGTTATCCTTTTCTGATTAAACACAGCTATAAGATGCCGAATCCTCCCCAACACATCACTCGACAAACATTTTAATCCTCATGATTAAAAAGATCTTAACATCACAGAAGTGAAATCAGAGACTCAAGAGACCCCCACAAGCTACAAATAATCAGGATGGTTGATGCATTAGCACACTTCTGCCTCACTAACAAGTACTGCTTCAGAAAAATAACCAGCTGCCCAGTGCTGCTTGCACCTTTTTATGCAGTTTACAGCAGAAGCCTGTGACACTGTCCCTACACAAATAAATTTCAGTTGTGTGTGTTTTATGTACAGAAGAACAGACTTATAAGGGAATAAGAGTAGCTCAGCTTCACAAATTTCAATCTGGTTAAGCCTCCCACGCCACCTTTTAAAAATCAAATATACTTCACGTCACGTTTTTATTAGCAAGGAATTTCTCGTGCTGTCACATTATTCTTTCACCAAGTTTGTTTATTTTTCTCCGAAGCTTTCTCCAGAGCAAACCAGTATTGATCAATGTTATGACACTGACCTCGGAACATAATGTGTTAAATAATTCTCATTGTGCACATTCCATGACAAAACTGATGTGAAAACAATAATAAATGTTCAGCATAAGAGCTGGTTAAAAAAAGCCTCTGGAATTTTAGGCTCACATGCTTAATCCTATAACCTAGACTGCCTCTCTTTGATTGTTTATATGAGCTTACCATGCAAAAGATTTTATTGGCTATTTGTAATTGAAAAATAAATCCACTCCAGAGCTCTAGAACTCAATTTCAAAACTCAACAATTCATATTAAAAAGAAAAGAACCCTCAGTATCTCAGACAAGATCGACTGACTGATATCTGAAAGCCCACAGAGCATTTCAGGCAAGCTTATGAAAATGCACCAGCCTTCCCTTTCCTTCTCTCTGCCCTGAGTGCATTTGTTATGCCAAGTTTTACTTTCTTATCTTACAGCTTCTGCATTCACATATTCCTGTCACACTCCAAACTCTTCCTTAAAACTTTATTCCTATCAGCATGTTCAGGGAATTCCAGCCTGCAGATTCTGCTCTGCACTTGCTGTGCCCAAAGAATGTGAAGCAGAACAACTGGGACACAGAAACAAGAAAAGTTGATGCTGTTTATGATGCCTTATATTTTACTGGTGGGGAAAATGGCAAATGTGACTATAAATCCTAAAAGTCATTACTAAGGATGTAGTGAACACTGATGCAATGCACACTAATCCCAGCAGACACGTTTTGGGAAAGGAAGCTTAAAGCCAACTGAGTCCCACAGAGTCGACACTCTGCTCTTGTCACAAAGCTCTCTCCAGTTCTGACCAGACCTCAACAAGTGTCCCAGAGCTTTAGAACTATCTCTGGACACACAGGAATTAAGCATGAGGGACAGGAAAAAGCATCTGTGAACTGTTATTCAGGAATAAAGTAATTTTGATTCAGCAAAATAATCTGTAAAGACATGCAACTCTAAAACCTGCCAGACTTAGTCCCTCAGAAGGCCCCAGAGAGCAAGATAAATGAGAAAATACAAATAACTACTTCAAAGAGGTAATAACTCAGCTATAAAAATTGTTAAGGATACAAAAAGCACAATAGATGAACACAGATAGGGCAGGCAGAGTAACAGCAAGAAGCAATGAGGAGCAGTTTTCCTGTATAAGTAGGTTAATCACAGTCAAGTTTTTGTAGGCATGAAAAAACCCAGCATTTTAAAAAGGGTTTCAGAGAAGGAAGATGAGTGAGCAGTACAGATGTTCATGTCCAGGACATGCAGCTGATGTCTGCGATGACACAGATGGAGTCAAATGGGGGCTGATTCTCTGTCAAACACAAGGCTACAAAACTCTTCAGTGGCAACAGTCTGAAGAGATACAAACCAGGCCACACTACAGCTGCTGAAGCCAAGGAAGTGATGTTGCAGTAACCAAGATGCAAAACCACTGACAGCTTGGATGAAAGCTCAGCAGTGTGCAAAGACAGGAAAAGCTGTCATGCAGATAGAATTAGCAGGATTTTGACAGGCTGGATGGAAAAGAGAGAGGAAGAACTGTGAGCTGAAGGGAACACCCAGATTACTCATTCAGTGAGAAAGCAGCACAGCAGCTGGAAGGGGACAATGACAATGCAGAAGCCCTTGGGCAGATGAGGAGTTCCAGGTTAGCAAGGTTTTGTTTGAGGCAAAGCAGAGATGAGGGGCGTCAGAGGTGCACCGAGATCGCAGGTTGGTCAAAAGCTGATGGATGCTGAGCACAGAAGCAGGTTCCCAACACTTCTTACTTTACTTATTCATTCCATTAGCTTTGCCTAGACAACTACTTAACCACTCCTGAAAGGCTGGGCTGTACACTGTGAACCACTGACTGAAGCTGTTCAAGTACTTTAGTTCTCTTGGAGCTACCTCACTTGACACGGATTGCTCAGCACATTTCCACAGCTCATTAATATTTTCTGCAAGTTAACTCTCAGCTCAGACTGGTGGTTGTACTTAGTGTATCTCCTGTCACAAGGTTTCTACCATTGCTTTTTCACACTTTTCTCTACAGGATGCCCCTCCTTTCCAAGATGCTTCCATCTTCCAGTAGCTAACAAGAGCTGCAACTTCTGATCCATCCATGAGGAACATCTGGAACCAGCAATAGGAATCTGAAAGACTGAATGGCAATTCAGAATTCTGTTTTCTGCACTTGTTTCTTCATCCCCACTGCTTTGAAAAAAATCAGCCATGTGTCAAGTCAACACGAATTATTTCCCTGAACTCGAGTTTTCCTGCAGTGAATGACACACCCCGAGTTAAAAGCCTTGTCAGTCCTTGCTGTTCATCAAGCTTGCCCACGGAAGTACACGATCACGGACACAACCACAGACACAGACACTAATTAACAACATTCCATTGCGCCACAAATGAGAAATGCCAAGAGATCTGCCTGAACCCTGCCCTGCTCCTTACACAGCTCCCACTTCACGAGCACACATGCACACAGACAGCAGGCAGACAACAATATACAGAGATAATGAATGGGTCTCTAGTGTTTCAGATTTACCTACAACCGTGTCCTTCCATCAGAACTTTAAGAGTGTTTTGCTTCTGGCACTAGCATTAGCAATCCCACAATACAGACTGTTAAGAAAAACGTTGCTCAACATTAGAGATAGTTAGAAACAGAGTTAGAAAAATCTGGGTGCTTCCCAGGAGCACTCTGCAAATTACTCATGAAGTAATACTAGAAGGTATTTTACAAACTGTGCATTGCATAGCTGCTGCCAATGGGTTACGCAAGTCTCTGACCAAAAATTAAAATTAAAAAAACAAACTAAAAATGAATATCCTGATGAAAAGAAGAATGTGTACATCTCGTGTAGTAGAGACACAAACTGAATTTGAAATAAAGGACATGCATATGGAAAGTGCACATATCTGAGGGGCAGTTGGAGGGAAAGAGTTAAATGCAGATAAACCTCTTACTGGTCAAAATAACATTTGAATTTAATTTTATATCCAGACTATCCGGTTCACAGTCCTTTCATTCCTACTGTGGGAAAATGGGAACTAGGAAAAAAGTCCCACCAAGGAGGCTCTTTTCTTTCCCTCCTTTTTCCTTTTTTTTTTTAAACTTTAAAAGTCTGTGATGAACTAAAGAAAGCAACAAAACAAAACTGTGTCCAGTATTTTAAACTCAACTTTCCCTAGGGTCTCAAAACTGCATCTGTTCCACGTGCACTGAATTCAGCAGGAATACATTGTCCAAGATGACTAAAATATCAGAGTCTGCAGTGAGGGACACCAATATATAAAAGTAAATAGTAAGAAAAAGGCATTTACGAGGCAAATACATATAACCTACAGCTACTGCTTGGTAGAGTTAACTCCTCTTTCAACCTTTCTAGATTGTATTTATACAGTTTATACTAAATTGCCCCAAATCCATTTTATCATTTAGCCTATAAACTAGGGCTTTAAAGGGGCATTTCTACATTTAGCCTGTAATATTACCTTGTAGGCAGCTTGTCTCATAAACTGCTTTGCAGGCTGCTTCCAAATAGCAGGCACTGTAATGACCCATCTTACTTCAGTGTTTTCAAAGTCTGAGCCTCCTTGGTCACTGAGCTCCTAAAAAAAAAGCAAAAGGAAAATAGAGGTGAATGCAAAATGATGGGTGTCTACAGGGAAATACTCTTTTCTGCTGGCTCTGGTAACAGTAACCCTCTTTTCAATTTTTTTTCCTGTTACATCCATGCTATAAATCAGAATTACTTCCAACGTGCCAAGAGTGCTTTACTGTGCCAAAAGGTGGGATTAAGGTTGAAGCTTTCTCGAGGAGGCCTATAGAAAAGTTTACTGCTCAAAATAAAGTAGAAAAGTTGGCTTTTCCAAAAGCAGCAATTTACAGAATATTACAGCACATTTATGTACATTCTTAGCCACGGTGTGGGATTTGCTGTTAGCTTGAAGAATTCACACTTACATCTTGATTAATACATAGAAAAATATTTGAGGTATCACTGATGAACATTTATGTTTTACAGTCTGGATTTTTCAATGACTTCTTTATACGCCACTTACCTTTAAATCAAATTTTTATAATGCAGTTAACAAGGGGAAGTTACAGTTAACCCCTTTAAAAAAATGACTGATTGGTCCTTCAAAATTTTGCTTTAAGCAAACATTCAAGACTAGTTTAGTACTTTTATTGTCTTTTTTTTTTCCCCTTAAAAAAGAGGAAAGTCTGTACTGCATTTGCAAATTACGTGATACACTGACAAGTTTTGGGCAAGGTTCCAAGTAAAATGTCATTACCATATGTCCTATCTAAACCTCCATCCAAACAGAAAGGTTCAGAAAGGTGGACAACAGGCCTTTAGAATGTAAAAAAATGTTTCTGCGTGTGCTGAGCCAAGGTGTTGTGTTTGTTTAGCTATGCTGCAGTTCAGAAATCCATGCTGGAAAAGTAGTACCTTTATACTGCACAGGGCACCACAGACAGACACATTACAGTCCAGAGTAACAGCTCACTTACATGGCTTGTCCAATTAGTTCCAGGATTCACTCACAAATGCCAGGGATTTAGTTATTAACATCAGGAAAAGGATGCAGCCCTGAACAGGCAGTACAGCAAATATATGGGATTTTATCCAACATTCATATTTGCTAAGAATATCCCCAGTCTATGCACAGGTCCAAGTCTGTGACTCCACAATCAACCCCAAAAGAACGTCATTAAAAATGTCTCTGACAAGATGAGGTATTTGAGTTGTAGTGGCAGGATTGTTTCTCTGCAGCTATGAGGAACAGACTGGGATCTCAGAGAAAATAAGTCAAACCCATTCAAAAAAGTAGGTTAGCTTTTAACCACAAGGCTATTTTAAACAACACTTGCTTGGATGAATACTCTGATTTGACCCAGGAATTGCTCTGCTTACATTGACATTATAGCGGCACGTTGGAAGCCAATGTTTACTTAACTCACGATTGACTATTTACATGAGATTTAAAATCTCAAAACCTGTTTACTGGGGACATGTATTCCACTGGAGAATAAGAAAAACAATCTTGTGATACAAGAAGAACACTGCAAGAAATGAGCACTGCAACACTCCAAATCAGAAATGGAAAATAATAAGCTTTTAAATTTTCTTATCAAGTCTACATTTTTTTTCCATTAAAAATACAGGAGAAAATACCTCTACATCCTAGTGATGCTATTAGTGAATCAAGCTTGACCTGTGCAAGGGGAAATTACTTCAGGCTATTGTGAGCTCTCCAGAGTCCACAGCCTGCCCAGAGTTTCTACACCTGCCTTGCTTTGTTTACATCAAATACTACTTAGGTCAAAGCTTGGCAAGGTTAAAAATATTAAGCTTATATTTATACTAGTTATAAATACAGAAAATCTTGATAAGGAAGCATTTACCCCACCTTTAATGCCTGTTCCTTAAAGAATTGCAGAGCATAAGCAAATATCTCAAGTGCTTTGACTTTTTTGCCATTTGCAGCTGTCAGGTCTGTCTCCATGGTAAGATTCTACATGAAAGAAAATAATTGGAAGTTATTAAAAGAAAAAGGCAAACATCAAATTAATTCCCACTGCTTGAGGACAGTGAACTCTTCATTATTCACCTGATTAGGAAAAAGTGACAAAACTGCTCTGAAGAGGATTTAACTCATCACTTGAATTTCCTGGAGCATGACATTTTGCTGCTTATTTTAGACTTTGTTTTTAAATACCTACTATGCCAACAGATAACTGCAGGCAGAGAGAGAAATATGGACTAAATATTAAATAATTGCAATAGATGTATCTGTAAATAACTGCTATAAAGTTGCACATGCAAGATATTTAATCCAAGTTAAGAGATAAAACCATAGATTTTTGGTTTCCCACCAACAGATGAAACCAGAAAACACCTCGAAACAGAAAGCACTGGCCGATTCCCAAAGCTCTAGAATGGATTAAAGACAAAACCACAGTCAGTAGGAATAATGTCAAATTAACAGCCTGATTCACACTTGCAGTTCTGGCAAGGAATTCTGGGTGAATTTGCTCTGCTGCTCTAGAGCTCAGCACGGCTCTTATATCCCATTTCTGCTGACCAGATTTATTGAACAAACCAACCTCACGCAGACTCCCCAGACAGGACATGAAGACCTAAGCAAAGCAGATACTGAACTTGTAAGATCTAGAAGGAAGGCTGGCAAGATACAGTTGCCAAATGCAGTGAGAAACAATATGAATCATAATGCTAACTGAAGAGTTTAATTTACTCAATTTACTCTCTAAACTTAGAGATGCTTCACTTCTAGTTGACAATTTTCAGGCAAACATCTAGTAGTGGTCAGAGGAAAGCAACCTGAGCAGCAAACACAGCTTGGGTATTACTTACACCAGTGGTATGTAGCTTCATCTTAAACTTTTCAAAATACAACCAGTGCTTTGATTCAGTGGGATCCAAGTCATGGTAGAAGTCTCTTGCTGCATAGCCAAAGCTATGGAACTTTCTCTCTGGTGTTAGGAGGATAGTGGTTGGTGTCTTCTGATTGGAAACGCCTGGATCCCCGCCTTCCCATCGTCTGGCCAAAAAGTGAAACAGCTCCAGTAAGTGATGCTCAAGTTTATAGCAGCAGGAAAAAACAAGCGTATCATGAGAAAAAACAACGTGGTGGCAAATTGCACAGATTGCTTTTCCCTTCAAAGACAGCAATTTCAAACCTTATAATACCAAAATCAAGTGGTTTTATTCCCACCTAAGAGAAAAGGAGTGCAATCTTCATTTCAGGTAATTTAACACATTTTTGTAGTTAGTGTGTCATTGTTAAGGATGTATCACACTCAGATAAGAACTCCGGTTCCCTGAAGTGAGCCATACACAGTTAAGGAAACAGTTTTGTACTTAAAATTTCTACCCAAGCCAACACATGTAATAAATATTGTAGAGAAGAAAAAAATCAGTAATTATCTAAGAACACTACTAACAAAAACCCAAATATGGCCTTTCCAATTGTGATTCAGACTTCATGAATGGTAACTTGCAAGGGATATTCTTCCCATTTTGAATTAGAGACCTGCTTAAGTCATCTGCACATCACCATGGGGAAGCTGATTAAATCCCCATTTCTGTCCCAGAATATTCTCTAAAACAAGACAAGCCAGTTCAACCAACTTCTGATCACGTGCCTCATTCCCTAGACACCTGAAACTCTGAAGACATAAATGCCTGCAGATGCTGAGCTCTCTGCACTGCACTTTCTACTCATGTGAAGCTGATGGATTTTGTGTTTCAAAAGCCCAAAATGCTGCACAAGTTTTAATCTGTGAAAAATGAAGCAGACTTCCCCAACCTCCAAGGATCTTAAAGGCACCAAAATATTTCTGTCACTATTGGTGAATAAAACCATCCTATCTCATCAAGATTGTGAAGGTATCTTTGGGGGATACCCACGAAAGTATTAAGGCAAAAGTAACCCAAAGCTACCTTCACAGAACGGATAAGGAAATAAATAAGGAAATAAATAAGAACATTGAATATGGGAACACCCAGCAGCAGGAACTGAAGGGAGGCATGGCAGGACAAAAAGGTCAGACAGTAGAAAGTTGTAGAAAAGCTGTGAGCATTCCTGTCTCTTCATTTCTCCATCACAAAAAAAGGCAGAATGGAAGAAACTCACATTACTGTTCCTCCCCCCACCACATACAAGTACTTTCTGTATGAGAAACAAACATTTATCAGAAAACATTTTCTTAAAAAAGCCATCAGTGGAAAATCTGTTTATGCTCTCAGACATAATCATAACACAGCTCAAACAGGAGCCAAGTTAAGATCACACAGGCAACTGCATTCATTATTAAACTACACGTCGATTGCTTTTTCTAAAGATAGCAAAAAGCACTTTCAGAACATACTCCTGCCAAAGCCCTCGTTCTGAAGCACAAAAAGACTGCCTTGCTCTGTGGTAGCTGTTTATGTGACATAGGAAGAGTATGTAGAAAAAACAATTTCCATTTCCCTCGCAGAAACAGTTTAATCCATTGAAAATTAATTGACCTCCAGACCAAGGCAGAAAACTGACAAGGAAAACTGCAATCTAAGGGGTTGGTACTTGGCAAAGTGACACGGAATGGGATCTTCTGAAGTGCTGGGACCCCTTCAGACCATTCGGCTGGATCAAACAGAGCAAAACCTCTCTTTTTTGCACAAGCAGCAGAGAATAACATGTCTGAACTTCCTCCAATTCCACTGCCCTGAAAGTAGAAGCAGCAAGATGAGTGGAATGATTTCCACATTCGTCCACTTGAAAGAACTTTCCTAAATCTGCCTAAGTTCCGCTGCTTAGCCCCTGAGCTATGATCAGCTGGCAAGGGCTCTGCTCCAGGTCATTTCTTCCAACCTGCTGCTACAAATGCACTTGGTCAACTCCAAAATCTTTGAGTAGGTGTTACAGCAAACATATGGTTCCAATGTGAAGAAACTGGGATCTCACAGCTCATGAACAGAAAACGCTGCTATTCCACCAGATTGTTAAAACCCACACACCCGCTGCAAGCAGAGAGGAGACAGACTGATATCGTTTTTGCTTGGAATCATTAATGATTCATTCTGAGTCACTGGTGGGAAATGCCATAAATAGGCTGTGGCTAATAACAATGCTTCTTTGTTTTTCATTACGGTCAGGCACATTTTCTCTTTCCGGAATAAGCACGCTTAAGGTGCACTTTAAATGAAGACAAATTTATGTTCAGTGCTGCGGGATGAAATTTTCAAAGCCACCTGGAGACTTGGATGTTCGCTTCCTGATGAGTTTCTGATGGAAGCTGGACACAGTAATTGCTCAGCACATTCAGCTTTTATTACTGTTCAGTCACAGAACAGGCAGTAAGGAAAGAGAAGGGGAAGCATGGCTTTACCATTTGCAATCAGAGATTTAAAAATATTCCCGTGTGATGTTTTTCTAGAGAGAAGCAGATGCAAAAGCACGGGAATGGTAACTCCTGGCTGCAACACTCTTCCTAGGTGGAGCCCTGGCCTCACTCCAGTTAGAGGAGGATTTCAGTCAGTAGGGCTAGGACTGCAACACCTTCATTTGCAGTTCTCTTCCATGGTACCAACACAGGCAAAATAATGGAAATAATGCTCTTTGGAAAAACAAAAAGTAAATGCCTGAAAAAGGCATAAACCTATACAAGCCAGAATTGCTCTAAATGCGTGTTGGGGATATTTTTGCAGACCAGAATCATAGTTAAAAAAACTATTCAAAAAGAACCATTTCTTTCAAATGTAGACATATGAGTTCCTAGGCTGATATAAAGTGGAGTATCTCAACAGAAATATAAACAACATAGACCTGTTTATAGCCACAGAGCATCTAACTGTATACTAGAAATGAAAATAGAGACGAGAGAGTCACTGAGGAAAGGAGCACGAGGTTATACGAAGGTTAGAGAAATGTCCTTACTCGCACTTCCATCTGGCTAAGACACACCAAAGAGTGACTTGTGCAGAGTGATGAGAATTTGATCCAGAGCTGCAGCACCACAGTCAAGGAAATGAAACACTGGGGTCATCAAAATGCAGCTGAATGCCACCAGCAGCGTGTATGCAGAAAAAAGGCAAGTGTGTGTCTCCCAGTAATTACAATCAAACAGGAAGAGAAGGAAAAGGGAAGAACCTGAAGGTTGAAGTTGCACTGAAAAGAGACCACATTCTCCCTCCTTCCAAAGACAGACTGCAACTTGTTCCATAGCCACGTGCATTTTTTCATTTATTCTTCTCCATTTGTGAAATACTCTCCTTCAGCTGGATGCTATTCAGCCAGTAGCCAAAACATCTGTAACTTCATGTAAGTGCATATAAACCAAGAGGAGTTTTTCAGAACTGTGTCATATCTCATGTATTCCCTCCACATGGGATGTTATTAACTCTACAGCAGCAAATTTCCCTTATGGCTCTGGCACTGCCCTGCTCCCTGAAGTGCCGAGCTCGTGGCCAGGCTGTTCAGATGCCTTTATTCCAGCCTCGAGTTATGCTGCAAACAGCACTCACTGTAACACATTCACTCTGCCAAAAGAATCTGAGCTACCTTGCACAGAAGCTGGGGGCGACTATCAAGAGTTGTCAGTGCTACCTGAAACTGATAAAACAGTAACCAGTGTTTTGCAATCAAAGTGAAGTCATTCACTGAACATTTACAAACCCACACCCAACTCCAAACATGCTGAGATGAGTGAGGCTACTCACACATTTAAAGATAAATATATGCTTAAAGAACTTTGTTAAGTCAATGCTTATAAATGTATGTTTTTCTAGCACTGGGCATCACAGCAAATAAACACACACAGTCAAAAACATGACTTAGTTTGCCTACTAATTACACAACAAGAATCATGGCACTGCTGGCACTACACTCAAACCTGGTGCTAAAGCACCGTGTGTTCACTCTTCTCCAAAATAGGACCTTCTAAATAAACTCATCTAACCCTTTTAGAGAAAAGCAGCTTTGTTGAAAGGCAGTCAGAAACCTAAGTATCTGGAAAGGATCAACACTAAGGAGGGAAGGTGGAAAAAATGTTAGGAAGTAAAGAGGACCATGCATCACTGGTATGCTTTATTTTAATGTAAACATTCTGGAGTGCCAAGGGGAAGTTACATTTACTCTGCTGAAATATTTGTAAGTTATCCTACATGTAAGCCTCATTATACACAGAGTTTGAGCCTCTTAATACCTTCTGAACTACTGAAGACTTATCTTAATAAATATACCATTCTTTTAATTAAATTTCACGATTTCATGAGTATTTATATGTAAACATATATAAAAATATTACATATGTTATTTGATAAGTTGGTTTCAATTATATCTTTCCAGAATCCTTCTGGGACAGAAATATCTATTTTAAAAAATTAAAATAATTCTTGGTATTAAAATATTTTCCATTGTTTGAAATACTTGTTGGAAATATTAATACAACCCTTGCCCCCCTCCAAAAAAAAATTTCCTCCCCTCTGGTTGGAAACACATGAATTAATTTATTTAATTTCTTTCAACATCAGTATCTCATGTAACAGCTGCATAGGTTTGAAATCACGGTCATGCTGCCATTATTGTGTAAGGAAGAAAATGTCATGTTTTGAACTACAAGCAGCAAAATGTCAATTAAGATTTGGAATACACTCTCAGCACCTGGATTTCAATCTCCCAATGACTGGCAGCAGGAAGCCTGGTAGCAGGGAAGGAGAATCTAGTCTATAATTTGAATGCAATGGCAAAATCAGGTCCTAAGGTGAAACTTGAGTCCAAGGCACTTAAAGGACTTCTCCAGAAACAGCAGTGATTTCACACTGTAAAATCTCTGCAGAGTTTATAGGAACAACACAGAGTTGTTCTAAACACAATTTAGGCTTGCTCAGACACAGCTTCAGACACGTTTTCCTTCATTCCATTCAGCTTCTTTAAGAACTTTAATTAATTACTTGCTGCCAAAAGAGAATAGGAATTGATAAACATGGGTTCCAATTTGCCCATCCTAGGAGCTGTCTGAGACAGCAACACAGAGCCTGTCCTTTGGCTTCCAGCCTCGTGCACCTTCCTGTGCTGCTCAGACAGCAAGAAATGTCTGAAATGCTGAAAAGACCTGGAAAGCATTACTTGTCCATCCTACAAATGGCAGATACCTTTGCAACTGGATGGCAGAATACCATTCCTAAATTCACCTCCCTTTAGGCAGTATTTCAAATCCCTCAGCTGCATTAGATCTCTGAAATACTCGGCAGCCATACACAAGCCAGCTATGCAGGCTGACTGCACAATCAATGGTGCCTGCAGAGATTTATGGGGCTGCATTCAGCTACCACCTTTGCTTAGAGAAAAACGCAGTATATCACACTGGACTGCAGCAAATTAGGCTTTTTGACCTTTTGTTCTCAGCATTACAGCACGGTACCTACTTCTGTAACAGCAGCGTTGTTTAGAAGAACATCTATGGCTGGACTTTTCACATATACTTTGTTTATGTCTAGAATTATCTGTATCTTGCTCTTGTTACAATACAGTCATTTTAAGTAACTTTAATAAGAATTGTATATGTTTTAAGTTATTTATAACTTTTTAAGAAAGACTATAAAATATTATAACATTGGTTTGTAGGGCAAACCTTACAGGTAGCTGCCGTAACAGTTTTTGCATTTGTGACTGCATAGACTTATAATGAGCTAATTTAATCAAGAAATTTAAAAATAAAATCCCCTACATAACAACATCTAAAGCCTATCCTTTACATACATGTAACACAGACAGGTTTCACATCAAACCTTCATTTTCACATTCATGCCTTTTGATTGTTTATTTCCCGATATCAACAGATCATTATAGATATGATTCAAATTTAAGGCCACAAAGCTTAAATCAGCCAAACGAACTCCCAGTGCAAGTAATCAAGTGTTGTACACCCAACCACACACTGTGTGATTCCAGGGGATGGGCAGCTCCTGAGAAATGCCATGACCCTTAGAAAATCAGTCTCTGAGACAAGGGCATCCTGACTTAATAATTAACTCTGCTCCCTGACCAATTGTGAATACTCACTGATTCCTCCTTTTACTCTGTCACCTTGCAGACTCGGCAAAATAAGAGAGGGAATGTGTTCCCACTGACTACTAAAGCAAATCAGAATACAGTAAGATGCAACAAAAAGTCATAACCACCAGAAATCTGCTCACTGTGGTCTGCCAGACAAATCCAGGCACTTCAGGCTCCTGTAGAAAATATCTGTGGCTACTGCAGGCAACCCGTGTTATCACAGTCACAAACTAAATGCTGCATTGCAGCCCTTACCTCATTACATGAATACATTCTGGCTCCTTGGTGAAGCTGTAGGCGTAGCCACTGGATGTTGTGCCAAAATCAATAGCCACAACAACAAGAAATAACTGTTCTACAGCATCGTCTGCATCAGAGTCCTTCTGTTAAACAGCAGAAGCAAAACAGACACTGAGTCACTGGTCAGAATCATTGTAACCTGTCAGAAGTTGTGCTCTGCAAGACCTGCATGTCTCTTCAGTGAATACAAGGACTTCCCTAAACTTGCCTTTATGACCAAAGTTGATACCAGAAAGCTGCACATTCCAATGGAATTGGAAATTCAATGCATGACTCAACATATATGCTACAGCCTTTTATACATAATTTTCTAATCAAAGCTTCCTTCATACTCATTTCTTGAATACTTCTTATCCTGTATTATTAAAACTTATGGGTTTGGGGCTGGTTTTTGTTGGGTTTTTGTAGTTTTTTTTTCCCTTAAACTGACCAACTGAAGAACATGTTTATGTCCATCAATGTGGTATATTTGGGACTTACTTGGTGGTTTTAGGAGTTAACCATGTCATAAGTATGAATGTGAAATACTATTACCATTCAAAAATAATGGAGACAAGCCCACCCAAAATACAGCAATAAGCTTTATATCCCATATTATAAAGGAGAATTTATATAACACCTATTTAGCCAGCACTACATGCATCCTTTCCTCCTGCCTGTGCTAGAATGGAGGAAGCTGTTCAGCTGCTTATGATGAGTTTGAATCCTCCCCCCTGCCTTTTACCTGTAATCCTGCAATCCCTGAACAGCACAGTCAAGGGCAATATGCTCCCGACCCTTCACCAGCCTTGCTGCCCTAAATCCACCAGGGCTGCTCAGCCTGTACTCCCAGAAACACTTTGAAGCGACTGTTATCTTGCACAGAGGAGTTGCCACATGGCCTCACTCCATGGGCAATGTTCCACCATATTCCTCACAGATCTCTGGTAATTCCACGCCTCCCACTTCCTCCACATTTCTGTTGTACCCCTGCATTTTCCAAGATCACTCCATACGCCTGCTACTTGAAATGGAGAAACAAGAGCAATAAGTTTTGGTCTCCAATCATGAAAGATTTGTTCGGATTCTCCTAATAAGACTTTTCAACCAGGACAATGTCTTCCAGTGTTTAAGCAGCAAATCTAACTGAAATAGGACATAATTCAACAGTATGATAGAAGTAAAAGAAGAATTTCAAGAGTATACATAGAAAGAAGTAAATAAAAGCCAAAAACTATGAGAGAGAGCACCGGAAAACCTGAAAATTGGTTTTTGCACAATTCTGAACTTGAATCAGAAAGCTAAGGCAGAAGGCTGACAAGGATAAAAACGTGTTCTGAACACAATCCCTTGCAATAACATGAAATACACTGTGCATGTACTGTGCTACGAATCATATAGGTGATCTTACAAATGGGTGGGAGTTAGTTATAATAGGAGTTTATCCAAAAAATCAGCATGAGGTAGAAGAGATTAAAACACACTACCTATGGGACATGTTCTTGGTTCTAAAAGCTTACAGAAGTGGCTATTTTCCTTAAGAAATAAAACCAGATAGTTCTATTTTGCGTTTCTACCTCTCTCTCTCTCAATCTCTCTCTCAGAGCAGATTCTTTTCTACAGGAATTTGGGTTTTACTTTTGAGTACCATATATACCCTTCTTCTTCCCTGAAAGGAAGAAGACTTTTCAGGGGCTGCCTAAACAAATCTGTGATAAAGACAGGGACAGACCTTGAAAACCCTGAGGATCAAGAAGCCCCTGTGTTTGGTATAAAAAACAAGCAGGAACAAGTCTATGAGTTCAGCAAATGAAAAACAGCAAAACCTGGAACCCAATGAAAGGAATGAGAGCTCTGTCAACAAGCCCAGTGTGACCAAAATCTCACTTAGTACTATGGATAGTGTAAAGGGGATCAGTATGGAGGAAATGACAACTTTCCAAAGAAATTATGTCCCACTAAACTGGCAGGAGAATGTAATGTCAGCATATAATATATGTTAAGAGTGCATTTCTTACCACAATATGTGATGGAGACAGTGGAGTTATTCCAGGGTCTCCCAAACTTTTGGCTGGTGATGAGTAAGCAGATGTGGAAACTGCATCTAAAAGGAAACAAACACTCATCAGTGTCAGCAAGCAGAATGAGTAGATACAACAGTTACTTTGCATACTGCTAAACTGTTTTCCAGTTATACAAAATCTTTTAAAACAGAAAGTAAATTCCACAGCTGCCATCTAAAACACGTTTTGGCCTTAAAACATGCTAAGACACAACTGCTGTTTCCCTTTTAAAATGTTTGTCTGACTTTCATGACTATTACCATTCTTTTATTACATTGTCATGTACAACCTTCAAAGTCTTCCTAAATATATTCAGAAATCATAGTTGGTACAAGCAGCTTGAGCACCACACACTGCCTAAGATTTAAATGCATGAAGGCAGAAACTAAACACAAGCTGTGAGATCCAAAAAGACAGACTCATTTTACAAGAAAAAGAGGAGTTGAGAGCAATTGGACAAAGCAGGAAGAGTAAGTTGCAATTCGACCATCCTGAGCCTTTATTCTGAAACTTTCCCAATACTGTGTCTGTTTTTATCCTTCACTACACTCTGCACTGAAACATCTTGCAGCTGTTAATACTACTGCAGGACAGAATCCAGCTGGGAAAAAGGAAAGCATTATTAACAAGTCATCAAAGAAATATTTCTACCCGGCATACAAGACTAAAACTTCATTTAAAGGAACAGACCAAATGAGTGACAAATACTGTAATGCACTATTTTTATTTTTCACTCTTTTATTTACATTGTTGATGACAGAAGAGGAAATGGCTTAATAAAACAATTAAGCACTGATGGCTTAGATGGATTTATCTATAATCTGTACTCTTAGGAAGAATGCAATAGTTTATCAAAGTGGAATGTAGAAAAGGTACCACACACCCTGTCCATGCTCAAACTCCTCTGCTCCCAGATTTAAGCCCTGAGCTCACTGAATTCTCTTCTACAGAATACAAGCTATAATTAGATGTAAAGCAGAATGATGTAATAGGCCTCTGAACATTAATAATAATAATTAAATATTAAATAATACATTTCAATGTATTTTTATCACCTACTTGGATGCATCACACATTTATTCATAGCATGTAATTCCTACACATGACTGACGATTCAGAGCATCACTCCAAGATGACACTGGAGCTGCTCTCCAAGACCTTAGAACTAGACAGTGAAGAATCCTGTTGTTCCTGGTAATCAAATATGTGCTGTTACCCAGGCAAGACTCAAAAACCCTGCAGTGGGTAAGTGTGAGATAATTCGTCCTTAGGAAAAAAATTTTCCTTCAAATCTTAATATTGGTCTTGTAACACCATTTATTTCTTGAAGTTATAACATGCATGTTCAGCCTGATTTTCAGAAGCATTTTCAGAAGCACAGTATTTGCATTTTCTACACAAGTTCTCCAGGAATATATTAAGTTACTCCTCTTGCAGTGAAGTACAAAAAGTCACAGGCCAAATGTGAAAAGCACAGAATCTGCTCGGTTCATTAAGATATCTTTGGAACAGATGCTGTTATCAGCCTCCTTTGTGCAATCCTTGCCTCTGAATTTTTGCACCAGCAACATGCTATTTATTTTAGAATTGAAGAATGGTATTTCGACACAGAAAAAAAAAGAGAAAATTACTAACAAAATACATTCCTTGCATCCTGCTGTAATTCCTGGCTGGACCTGAACCAGTACTTCCTGAGCAGACCAGGACATTGCAACACTGACGCAACATCCTTGGAAACTGGCACTTTACCCCCACTTAGGATGCTGATTTGAAGCACAAAATGTAGACATCAAACCACTGTCTGTGTGTTTTCAGTGCTTCACTTCACCACTGGTTCTTTTGGTTACCTGTTTCGGCACTCATGTTTCAGAGCTGCGCTGGAGCAGGTCCAGAGGAGGCCACAGAGACGATCAGAGGGCTGGAGCACCTCAGCTCTGGAGACAGGCTGGGAGAGAAGGCTCCAGGGAGACCTTAGAGCACCTTCCAGTACCTAAAGGGGGCCTACAGAAGAGTCAGAGAGGGACATTTTACAAGGGCATGTAATGACAGGACAAAGGGTAAGGGCTTTAAGGTGACAGAGGGTAGACTTCCAGTAGACATCAGGAAGAAATGCTTTACTGTCACAGTGGAGGTGCACTGGCACAGGCTGCCCAGGGAAGCTGTGGCTGCCCCATCCCTGCAAATGCTCAAAGCCAGCTTGGACAGGGCTTGGAGCAACCTGGTCTAGTGGAAGGTGTCCCTGCTCAAGGCAGGGGGTTGGAACGAGATGATCTTTAAGGTCCTTTCCAACCCCCCAAACTATTCTGTGTTTCTAAGATCCATTTTCCAACCTGTCTTCAGCTATCAGCCTTGAGAAGTTATTTATATCTCTATGTACAACTCAGAAAATCCTGTGTGACAGGATACACATTTTTGATATTTCAGAGAGCAGTGATTAAATATCCAGTGCAATATTCACATCCATCCAATGAAACCACTAACTTGAGTAGTGTCCTACCAAGAACTGATTCAAGTTAATTAATAAAAAAGACCCTTCCAAACCCATGACCATCCTGCACTGTGTTCACAGCTGCTCCTGCAAATACCCGGCTAAACAAAATAATTCTTCAATGCATCCTGGATCTAATGCCAAGACTTCCCAACAGGTAGTGAAAAGATTGTTAAAAGCAAATGAAATTAGGATATTTGTAACATTATACTATCCACCCCATCTGAACTGCAAGGTGTTAAAATATGTTTTGTCCATGTGAGAGCTTTCATATTTTGTTGAGTGTTTCCTTCGTGAAAAAAATGTGCACGTGTAACAATTTTTACAGCTGTGTTCTGAAGAGCAGTAAATGCATGGATATTCCAGGATATTCAAAAATCCCTTATCTCTAAAGCACTGTGATTGGTCGATCTGAAAAAAACAAAAGCATCTGTTCCAAGCCAGAAAATGGGAAAAGGGTTGCAAGGAACCTGATTTGCAATTGTGAAACTCAAAAAGGATGCCTAGACTGTCCAGGATAGGATCAGGGTATTTGGAACAATTCTTAAAAGCAGAATGACTTAGAATGACTTATTATGGCTTCTGTAACGAAAAACCATAATCAAGTAATGTTCTACATAGCTCAAGTTCCAGCTTTATCTCCATGTTTACTAAAGACCTTTATCTCTGTCAAACTACATGCTATGACAAAAACACAGCTAAACAGTATGCATTAAATAAACATTTAAATTCTTGCCAATTTACCCACCAAATCAAATGGAGGAATCTGATTCAGAATACAAATTAAATAAGTCCTCAAACAAATCAGTATTTAAAATAATCTTTTTCTAAATAGGATGCAAACTTCCTGAACAAAAATTCTTTTATTTACTTCTGATATGAATATTAACCTGGAATACGGCTTGGGTAATTTCAATAAATGTGTATAGACTAAATTTGAACACATTACAATTTCTGACTTTAGTCTTAACCTAAGCAATTGCCAAAGAACACCTTGTGCATTTTTAAGGTGATCAGAAGCTGCAGGGGAAACAGAGAAGGCTCCCATTTTCAGACTTTGGAGGGTTTTTTAAACAATTCAAAGGACGCTGCTTTGCAGATTCCCAAACAATTACAGAATTGGTGAAATTATGAGCTCAGAAGATACTGTATTAATAATGAAATCACGTCCATTATCACATTAACTCCAATTGCTGGTTTAGTAGATTTAATTTAAATTATTCCTTCTTTTCATCTAAACAGATGCAAGAGTTTATTTTCTGTGGTTTCCTGCAATGCCTAATCCGTTTAGCTCTTCCCCTTTCTCAGTAAATGATCAGCAACATTGTAGATTTTGACAAATGCTACAAAGGATTAACCTTTAAGTGTCACAGAATGCAGACTAAAAGCAAAGTCCAGAACATTTATAAAAACTTTGCTGATGCAGTGTGGATATTTCCCTGATTGCATGTTTTGAATCAGCTGAATCTGATTTTCTTACAGATCTAGAGAGCACGACCAAGCTCATTATTTAATTAGAAAGATCAGTTAATGGCAGCTGGAAAGCCGTCAGTCTGTTCTGAATATTTGAGAGACCCTGCCACACACTCCTACTCAGGACTGGATAAATGAACTTTAGGAAACTATTAAAAAAGCCAGACATGGACCATTACAGTCCCAGATAATCAGTTTCAAGCCAGCAGCTTAAAGAAGGGTGACTGCTGGACCTACCGTGCACAAGCCACTAAGGTGGTACTCAAACAAAAAAAAAATAAAAATTCAGCAGCCACACAAAATCTTCTCTTTGCTATTAAATATTTCAACTGCATATAATTCAGCTACACAAGGCATCAGCAAAATTTTCTGCTTCACATAGTATGGAACTCGTTCATTTCCCCAGCGAAGCAGATGCCATAGCGGTGGATTCTCTCTGACAGAAGGTTCCCTGCAAGCCAAGTGCCATAAACAATGGATAAGCTAAAGTGGGCTTTGTCTCCAGGTAGAATTTAACAGGACAAGTAAATCAGGAACCTGGGAATCAGGGTATGGGGCTCTGCAGCAATGCCCAGAAATGCAGTCAAACCAGGGAAGGGGGGACATTTCGGAATGTGCCCCATGTCACCCACCAGCTCTGTGTACGGAAAAGAAACTTTTTAAAAAAGAAGAAATAAGGATTCAAGCCCCAAGTCTGCCATCAGAAACCTTTTCAGGCACACTCTGCACTACTTTAGAGTGATGCCTACAAAAGCAAAGGCTTCACCAGAGAAGTTGCGCTTTCCAAACCTTCTCAGACCTCACTCCCACGTGACTGGATCTCCTGGATTGTTTCACAAACCAAAGAATAAGCAAACCAGCACCACTATGATACCACTTCTCTATAAGAACATGCCTGAACACCAGTGTGGATGTTATATCCCAATCAATACAAGTTAATTTCCACTTCTATCCTGACAGAGTGGCCACAAACCCAACACAAACTCTTCCTGCAATTTTCTCAATCAATAACAGGATCAATACTATTCTCCATTTCAGATCACAGTTCCAGTATTTTAAGAAGTGCTTTCACAATAAAATGTTGGGGTTTTCAATCCGTAACATACAATGCAATTATTTCCATTCACTGGCTGAGCTCGAGCACCTCTGGGAGGAGCAGTGGGTCCCAGCACAGCCTTTTCCAGGCTCTCCCAAAGCCCCAGATGAGAACGGCTGCAGGCCACCACCCTGGCTCCAAAGGAAAGCTGCAATAACTCTTCTGGATTTGTGCAGTGCATATCCCCTGTTCCAAATGCCAAACCATCCGAGCTCTCAGCTGTTTGCAGGCTGATGAACCAGGTGCACAGGGTAAGTTGGGATGCATTAGACCTACTAAAAATGTCACTATAGCAGCTGATCTCTGTGGCTCCAATAAATCCACGTTAACTGAATTCACCATGAACACGCTGAACATTTCACAAATCAAACACCTGCACATATCTGATGACCCTTTTTCTGGAATCTCCAGCCATCCAGCCTGTGGTAAAGGTGACTGCTCCTATGTGTATATACACTGCTCTGCTCTCAGTCAGGCTGCTGGTAACATCAAAATCCTAGCCAAATTCTTTACTTCCCATTCAGGCACTATCTCTGGGTTTAAAATTTAGGAAGAAAGAAGGAAAAAAAAAGGAAAAAAAAGGATGTATTGAATCAAACATGGGTACAGAGTAGCCATCAGGCAACAAAAGAATGGAATTAAACCCATTATTTTTCATTCAAGAGATTGTATAACTTTTCGAGCATCAAAACAATTTTGACATGAGCAAACCTTGGTACTAGTGTTTGCACAACAGAAAAAGGATTTACCATATTGCTATTAACTGGCAACTGCTGCACCAATGAAGAAAACCTTATTCAGCTTTTCCTATTGCTGAGATTTTCCTTTGCATTAAGCACAAAATGCCAGAGCTTCCAAATGTAATGTGACAACCTACAGCATTTTACTGTAAATACAAAGATGGCCTTTAAAAATAATTACAGATCAACAAAAAAAGAGATGGAGAGAAGCAAATACAAAAAAAAATCCATTTAAAATATTCTTATGCATAATAAAAAGATCCCATATTTCATATCAGAAGTAAGAACCTTCTGTTTCTACTGAAACCAATGGCACCACTGTTATTACCATCAATGGAATTAGAGTTCTTTGTTTTAAAATGCCAGTAGGCATCCAGCTGGTTTGCTGAAGACTGCAATACATTTCTCTTCCATGAATACAGCCATAGCTAATCTCTGATACAAATCCAAGTTTCCTGATACCCTTTCACAATATCTGGTCCCCCAAAGAGCTGGAATTCATTGCACTGATACCAATTAGAGCACAAGGATTTCCTAAGTAAAAAAAAAAACTCTCAATACTTTGCATAGAATTCTAAAAATAAGACGTTTGTCATTACAACTTTGACCTTTTCCATTTATTACTTTTATACTGTCTCCCATCACGATTCTGGTCTGACTAGAGGAATTACTTTTTCACTGCTATCATGCTTTCTAAGCTAATTTAAGTTTTACCATTATTGTTAAGAGTATCAAAAACCAACCCCAGTTTCATCCCATCACTCACTCTGTGGAAAATATTCATTTTCCTGCTCCTCACCAGAGAAGGGAGACCAAAAGATGCCACCTATTTTCTGTGAACCTAATTGGAGATGAAAGAAACATGCAAGAACTCGCAATAACCTTCTGAAAATGCCACATGGGTTATGTTCACTTCTCCTCTATTTGACAGGACGTAGGCTGAACTACTTTACCTACATTTGATCTGACCTCACTAATGCTTGGTAAAATGGACTAAAGCTGAGTGATCACACTTCCCTGCACACTGGCTCTGTAGTGCCCCAGCACGTCCTCACCAATAGCTAAGTCTGCCCTTAAGCTGCCTTAAACTCAAACCTTTTCACCATCTCCACTGTGAGGCTTCAAATTCAGCTCCACCTTGAATGACCTGAGAGTTTTCCAGTCTCTGTGATCAGTCAGCTCCCTTTTCCCTCCCAGGCCTGATGCGATTCCAACGTGCTCAAAACCTGCTCATGCCCCAGAGCCCGGGGTTAGGGGAACTCGCCAGCAGTGCCTTGCAGTGATCCCTCTCTCCCCAGATTCTAGCTCTTCCATAGCCATGCACTACTGCCAGGAGAGAACTCTGATCCTGGTTTACCTGTTGCAAAAGGCAGGCTGCATGCTGTGATGCAGGTGGGTTAACAACAGATTTGGCAGCTCAGAGTGGCAAAAGACAATTCTCTGTGATCTTCCTAAATATTCCCCAGACACAGTTCTGCAAGAGACATCTTCAGTGCACACTAACTAAACTTCTCTTCCTTCAACAAGCTCTTCCTTGAACTTGCTTCCTTCACACTTCCTTGCACTATTTCCTTCTGTGCAAGCACTGTCTTCCTGTATCTCTCATCTCCTCCTTCATTGCTTCAAGGAGCACATAAGGAACAGAAAACAAAACACAAGATGTACAGAACTTAGGTTCTGTGAAAAGATACCTTCCTGCAAAAGGATTCCTGCTGCTTCCCCTTCATCATCATGTCTGTCCTCATCTACCTCCTCTGCTTGGTTCACTGCAAGGTTGTCAGGAATGGCACTAATAAGATTATGCTCTAATTCCCAGGACCATACTCATAGAACATTTATGATGTTAATCACTCGCTTTGATAAAAACACCATTTCCCAGCTCAAAGTGGACTGGTTCACTGTTTTTTCCTTTTAAAACACAAGAACAAAATATTACAGTTACAAAACCCTGTTTTACTACAAGTTTCTATTTAAGAACCATCCCAAGATGCAATTGCATCCTGAAAAGAATGCAATCCTACCTTTCTCAGTCAAGATATTCAAAGGAATATTAACCAAAGACTGAACAAGAATCACTGTTCAGCTTTTCAGACTGTGCATCCAGCACACAGGAATAAGAACATTTTAGGGGCATTTGTTTACTTAGAAAGCAAAAAAGGTATTTAGTTTTCAAGCATTCCTAGATTAAAGCAGTATCTTGCAATGCATCAAGCTGGATGAATGTAGTGACACCTTTTTCTTAAAACATGAATTGGGAAAAAATTTGAATATGTTTGTCTTCATTTTGACAATCTTCTGGAAGGCTTAACATGATTCACACATTTATAGAGTCTTGACAAGAGAACACCAACCACTCTCACCAATTCACAGACAAAAAAAAGGATAAGTAGGGGGCAGAGTAAAAAGAAAAGCCAAGCTAGAATAGCCATTACTTCTAGTAGTCAGCATGAGTGATGCTGTATATAAATATAAATCCCTTCATATTCTTCAAGGCTATTAAACCAAATTTTGTTCAAAGATGGAAAAATAAAAAAATAGTAACTGTGACAAAACTGCAAAAATCAGTATCACATTTGCGAAGTCATTAGCAAAGTCATCTATGACTCCATAGTCTATGGCTATTGATTTAGCAACTGTTGCTTCTGAGCAACATTTCATTGCTATATCAAAAGCCAGTTTTTATTTCTTTTTATCTGATGGTCTTGAAAACACACAGTTATCAGGCTTAAAGGAAAGCTTAAAGGAAAAATACCTTATGAGAGAAGAAGAAAGTACCTGATTATTATTTATAGAGTAGATCACAAAATCATGCAGTCACCAACCAAAATCCACTTCCAGAGGTTTCCATATTAACACCCATCAGGGCTATGTTCAAGTGCCATGACTGTGCATCCACAGAGACCACAGCGACCAGCCAGAAAACCAACTGCAGAGCTACACTGCCACGGTGACAAGCCCCTGGCACAACCTTCAAAGGAGCTCCTGTGGCTAAAATCATAACAGGAGTGTAGCTGAGTAAGCAAGAGAGCTTCTACAAAAGGTTGATTTTTGAATGCAGCACTTCCATAGTGACAATACTGAAAGCTTTTGTAAATGGCATGCCCTGCCATTCTGATTACTGCGAGTGCTCTACTCAGGTATCCATGGAAACTTGAGAAAGAGATGTTAAATTTGTTGGATCTGTTTGGCACCAGGGAGTGGGACTAGTTGCCAGTCAGCCCAGTCTAACCACCGGTATTTTGATCGTTAATCGTGGAGAAGGCATCAAGAGTCCTCAAACGATGATGAAATCCACAATTTGGTCATGTTTCCCAAACAATGACAAGGAGGAGGCAAGAATGCAATGAAGAATTGTTATTTTAATGTTATTATCTCTTAACAGAGAAAAATATCCCAACCCCTGTAATGAGGAAAGAGATACCCAAATATTCACTCTTCCAACTCCATAGGGACCAGGAAAAAAAAGAAAGCATGGACACAAATGCACAGAACCTTGTAGGGACAGGTGCACATGGAGTACTCAGGACTGTAAAACCCTTTGAGAGAAACTGCTTCGATCCTAAAGACTGGTCCTGAATAGCACTGTGAACTAGGGATGTATCCAGAGATGGATAAATTGAAGCTGTGTTCCCAGATTATTCCCTCTGGGAGAAGGAAGTCGCATAGGGAGAATAATTTATTTCTGCTTCCTTCCCCAAGAAAACTAGTGCAGGTTGGCCAGGCTCCTGCAATAGGAACTGATTTTCTTCAGAGAGATGATATGGATTAACTCCCTCAGATAACACAGAATTGCTATTATTGAACTACATTCACATCCACAGTTTTCTAGACTCCAACTGGTAATGATTACTAGAAATCTCTCTTGATATTCCTCACTGCATCCGCAGAGCACAGCCTGAAAGTGTTGATGGAGGCATTACTGACAGAAGACACAGCTAAAAGCAAAATCCTCTCCAGGTCTCCCATTCTTGTAAATTTAGGTGCCCTTGGAAGTGATCCATGTGCCCAGAGCCTGCAAATCTATAACAGAGCTCCTGATTTGGGCCAGGGAGCACCCAGTAACTCACAGAGGAGTGGAGAGCACCACGACGGGCCGGGGAGCACCAGCACAGCTCACAGAGCCACTCTCTGATGTCCTTGACACACCCTCGTGCAGTCCTGAGTGAAGAACAAAGGCTTTCGAGGCTTTCTGGCCTTCATATTCTGAGGAGTTGCGTTTATTTATTTGCTTACATCTTAGAACTGACTGCATTTCCCTCTTCATTTACATGAAAACGTTTCTCAAATCCCTCTGAGACAGCCTTTGAAGGAATTTCCTGTTTTAATACTGATTACTGACACAGATGACCACGGCCATCCTAATTTCAAAACACTGCAAAGTCACTGTTCTAAAAGCAGTTATGGCAAAATTTTAAACTTCCATTTGCTTACTTTAAATGCATATCACTGTGATTCTTAAGAGCACAGCACATGGGCCAGAGCTGACACATTTTGAATAACGAGAGCTATGGAATGTTCTTTCAATACCAAAAATGTGCCTGGTCACTGAGAAAAGGCAGATTCGACGTAGTGACCCAGGAGCCAGGACACTTGTCACAGTGGGGAAGATGAAGCCTGCAGATCTGTCACGGGCATTTCAGACGAGCGAGGCTCAGCCTTGGCAGCAGCACTCCCTCAGCACAACACCAACATCTGTGACCTTACAGCACCAAGCAGCTGCACACTCTGCAGTGGAACATCTGCAGAGCAAGTGTACCATTTACAGCCACGGCCAATGGACTTCAGAGCTCATCCCTGAAACGGGCTCCAAGTCCTCCTGGCACCTCTCTCACCACGGCAGAAACACAAGCCTGATGCAACCTGGAGCTTCACCCATCCCTGTTTCCAACCAGGCAGGCTGTTTAACAGAAACGTGACAAGTGCCATACAGAAGCTGAGTAATTATGTAAGAACTGAAGTAATCTATGGATAGACAAAGATTGCACTAAAGCTGCATATGGAAGATATCAACAGCTAGAACACTTAAGGAAAATTTAAAAAAGGAACAGATGTAAATGCCCCAAAAAGGTCATGTTGCTTCATACCAAATTAAGGTCGTGACTGTTCTCATTCTCCTAATCGAAAGTAGCATTGTTTGCGTGCACTAGTTTTTTATTCCTTTCACATTTTCCCATTATCATTTACTGGGCATCAGCACAGCTTTTTTAAATATCCAAAAAAGCCAATTTGCTTCTTCACAATACCTACAGACTAAAACAGCCACAGGGAGAAGTTTCTAAAACCATAAATGGTGTGCTCTTTGAAGTCAAACACTTGTGAAATACCTTCTGACACATCATCAAAAGGCAGAACCAATTCAGGTACAGAAAACTGACACAATGGGATCTTTTAATATTATTGTTTTAAAGTAAAAGGTATATTCTTAAGATTTAAGAAACGGATGGTTGCTTTGTGCATTTATAGAGAGAAGAAGTGAAATCACAGTAGAGGGGAGCGAAAAGGAATTAATGCCCTGGAACAGCTTAGAAGAATAAGTAACTGGAAATTTTAAAATATTTGACCAGATCTGTAACTTTAACAGGAAAAAAGAAAAGAAATCCAGAGTTAATTGCAACAGCAGATATGAACAGCAGTCTAGAAGGGGCCTAAAAAATTTCAATAGCATTGCCATGAAAGTCGGAGAAGTTGGCCATGGCAGGTCACATCAACTCAACCAACAAAAGAAGCATTTGGCAGAAAAGAGCACAAGATGAGACACCAGTCAAGTCCCATATAACCCCAACTACCAGTGACACAGAATGCAAAACATATCCTAAACCCTGACATGTTCATGAAGGGATCAGGTCTTTTACAGCTGAGGCAGCATTCTGGTCTTCCTGCACAGAACTGGCCTCCCAGAGGCTGCTTTAACTTGAGCTGACACCCAAGGCTGCAGCATCCTCTTCCAGCTCCTGGTGACAGCTGCATTTGGCAGAAACCCTGGTCACTCCCTGCGGACCAGGATAAATCCCCTTTACACCACAAATGCATCAGCTAAAAATGCCTCTGGACAGAACAGACCTCTTGCGGCCTCTCTACAGCTGACTGAAGCTTTGGGGAGACTTTGCAGGTACAGAGCAGGGCAGATCTGTTGAACACCAACTGCTGTCCCCACGGGAATGAACAGAACATTCAGACTGAAAGCTTACAGGGTGACAGTATCGTTAAGGAAAACTTGTCAGCTCAACCAGCATTACCCAATTATGAGCCAATGGCTTTAAAAATGCCAAAAATCAGTATAATTAGAAGCTTTACATGCAATCGCTCCTGGGTAGGAACAATTTCACTAACCAAGCTGCAGATACCGCAGTGCTGTGCTAAGTGAAGCCATAAAGATGATGGGCAGGCACTGCATACAGCACTCAGCTACTTTACATACAGACATTTCTTTTACGCATTGTACTGTGCTGCAAGAAGTGGCTGCAGCTTCAATATTATCAATACAACACGCACTAAATCACAGTTTATCCCTGAAGCCTTTTTTTCCTCTGACAGCCTCAGCATTCCAGTGCATGGAAGGAACATAAAGATTTCTGGCATCACAAATCATTGCTTCACTACCTGGTCTTCTGTCTTCTAACCAAATCCCTCCTGCACAGATTCTCCCTGTGTCACAAGTTACTTCATTTCAGTATAGCATTGCACCAACCTTGCAACTTGGCAGAAAACAAAACGTGATACCCTGTCATCTGAAAGATGAATCTGTCAGTCTATTCTTCTCTTTGTCAGCTGCATGCCAGAAAATTGTTACAGGTTACTTCAAACCAAACAGACATTAGAGACTTCATTTAGGAAGCACTGAGAGAACATTTAGATGGTGGGGAGGGGGAAGAACCCAGCAGAGCATCTTGAAGATTCAACTAGTTTCTAAGTATTGTTTTCTGGTTTAGTTTGAGGTTTTTTAATGGCAACTTTACGACTCTTTTATTCCACTTGCACTGAAATTAAGCTATGTCATTCAAAATGTTCCCCAAATCCGACTATAATCAAACTTAACCTTTTAAGTTTCCCCATACATTTCTGCCAGCACCTTTGGCTCAGCATTACAGTTTCCTCAAGCCTTTGCAGCATACAGTGAGGAAGAAGGCATGGAGAGATCGAACGAAATCAGGCTGAGTCTGCATTTCTCTTAGAGTTATTCACCCATATCATTTGTATCCTAGGAACCCTCTTCCCTCCCCCAGCTCCGTTCCCACACAAGGAGAGACCACCCCGTCCTCCAAAGGCTGTGTTGTTTTTATCAGGCACAGCGTAACCCCAAACGGATCAACCCCACAGCATCCTTGTTTCAGGAAAAACGAGATTCAGCTCAGCTCCAGTCAAGTTTGCAGAATCGGAGACATGTGGCCCCCTCAACGTGGTAAAACGGCACCGCTGGGGATTTCCCCCACCCCTACACCTCGCTGGGAGCTCCCCGGTCCCCGAGGCTGCGCCAGGATGCTCAGGCGCTCAGCCCACACAGCGCCGTCTCTCCCACCCGGCTGCCAGGTCCTTCTTCTCCAGTGCATCAGGCTTCTCGCTGTACAGGGGTGCTGCCTCTATGTCAGCAGCAGCCGCTGAGCTCCAGCCCGAGCCCGAGCCCTCCTCCCTCTGGCCGCTGCTGGAAAAATGAGAGACCCCGACCCGCGGGGAGGACGGAGCCACAAAGGCCCGTCCGGCGGGGATGCCGCGCCCGCCGCAGCGCCCCGGCGCCGGGCAGGGCGCCCGCCCCGCCTCGCCCCCGCCCG